>CAMOHE010042356.1:0-18250 GCA_946598075.1 Artocarpus hirsutus
TGGACCTGAGATAAAAATTGTTCACTGCCTAACTATTGCTGGCAGATTGCATGTTGAATGTTATGTGACTTGTTTAAAATACTAAATGAGATTTTTATGACTAAAGAAAAATCATGGTGATAGGTATATATGTTATCTATGTTCCTGCCAATTTTGGTTCTCAAATTACGTGTACATTTAAAGTTATTAATTTTTAATTTCATGGAGGTCAGAAATATACATGTGTTGAAAATGTTATTTCAATGTTTTATAGTTAATGAAAAATGTATGTATGATGTTTTTATGAAATGGTTGTTATGGATGTTATGTTATGGTAATTAATTCATTAAAATAAATGTTAATTACCATTTTATTAATGTATGACATGATCATAATGAGAAGTGAGCACATCAAGACCGCGGCGTTGTCACCTACAAAAGTAAGGTTAAGTAAGCTCATTGAAGTAACTACATTCTCACCTGCAACATGATGAATTTTATGAAAAGTATGAGTTTTATGAAAAGTTTGAAATCCATTTTATGATGGTTTTATGATGATTTCTCATGAAGTATTATTATGAAGTTTTAAGGCATGAAAGTTTATGCATGTTTTGATGATAATGTTTTTCAAAACATGAAAGTATAAATATGTATGTATGTATCACCTAAATAAGTGTTGCACACCCATGATATATTATGTTATGTTATGATAAGTTATGATGTCATGTTTGGTTTGGGATTAGCTACCCCTCTCCTCTTATGACGGCGCGCTTATGATGATGATGTTATGGTGCAACACTTGGGCCCTCAAGATAAAATGAATAAGTTTTAATATGGTTGATGTAATGAAAGATATGTTCCTATAAAAATGTGCATAGTGCATTATTATGATGATGATAATGATGAAGTTGATGATGTTCATGAAATGTTTTTAAGTTGTGAGAATTATAATGTACTTACTAAGCATTAGCTTATTCAAGTTTTATATCATGTTGCAGATAAGGGTAAGAAAGTTTTGGAGTTAGGCGGAGGACACTGACAGGTGTGTGAGCTAAGGAAGATGGTTTGCAAATGGAAGAACGCCAAGGAAAGATATATTAAATGAAATGAGTTTGATTTTCGATTTCGAATATGCTTATGATTTTTTTTTTATTTTAAGGATATGTCTTAAAACTATTAAGAATGTTTGTTTAATGTATTTTTATTATTTTATAAATTTTCTTCAGCATTTGAAGCTTTAAAACTTGTTTTAAAACAAATTTTTTTCAGTTCGGCCTACCGACCACTATTGGTCGGACTGCCGAAGAATTTTAATCGGCCTGCCGATTGCCAAGTATCAGCCTGCTGATCTTGTTAACTTTAAAAAAGCCCCATTTTGCAAAGCCTCGGGCTACCTGCCGATGGATGACCTTTGGCTTGCCGGTCTAGTTCGGCCTGCCGAAATCCAAAGTTCAGCCTACCGAACTGTGTTCAAAGAATTTCATTTTTGTTTTCAAAAGTTAATTTAATTTTCAATAATATTAGCAAACTATTTTTGGGATGTTTATGGAAAAGCGAATTGTTATAATTAAATAATTTATAATTTTTGTAAATTGTATAAAAATGCAAATACATATATGTATGTATGGATCCTGGGAATGCTTTTCCAAACTATAATTTCAAATACAAGTTATAATTTATAATAGTTTTGCTTCAATTAATGGTTTAATGAATGAACGTAATGACATCTGTGACATCAAGAAAAGGGGGCATTACAGGTACCTTTTATGACGGTTTTTAGTAAAAACCGTCGTGGAAACCCTTTCATGACGATTTTTGTACGATTTTTATAAAAACCATCATGGAAGGCCCCGGGGTTTGAAATTTTTAGTTTTTCGCCCAAATTTAACCTTCGTGAAAGATTAAATTTTAGCGGGCTACTAAAAATTTCAAATATGCAAAACCTTCTACAATAGTTTTTATAAAAACTGTTGTAAAAGGTTAAATTTGGCGGGATACTAAAAATTTTAAATATCCAAACCTTCTACGATGGTTTTTATAAAACCCGTTATGAAAGATTGAAATTTTATTTATCCCAACCTTACACGACGGTTTTTATAAAAACTGTCGTGAAAGGTCCCGAGGTTTGAAATTTTTAATATCCCATCTAAATTTAACCTTTGTGAAACATTAAATTTTGGCGGGCTACTAAAAATTTCAAACATGTGAAACATTTCACAACGGTTTTTACTAAAAATCGTCGTGAAAGCCTTGGTACCTTCCACGATAGTTTTTAGTAAAAACCGTCGTGGAAGGCCTTCCACGACGATTTTTGTACAGTTTTTACAAAAACCATCGTGGAAGGCCCCGAGGTTTAAAATTTTTAGTTTTCCGCCTAAATTTAACCTTCGGGAAAGATTAATTTTGGCGGGCTACTAAAAATTTTAAATCTGTAAAACCTTCTATGATAGTTTTTACAAAAACCGTTGTGAAATATTAAATTGCGTGGGATACTAAAAATTTTAAATATCCAAACCTTCTATGACGGTTTTTATAAAAACCGTCATGAAAGATTGAAATTTTATTCATCCTAACCTTCCACGACGGTTTTTATAAAAACCGTCATGAAAGGTTAAATTTAAAATACCTTCCACGGTGGTTTCTATAAAAACCATTGTGAAACGGTTTTTTAAAAAACCATCGTAGTAGCTCCCGTCAATACTACGACAGCTTTTAATACTACAACGGTTTTTGTCTTTGCGGGTGTAAGTAGCCACGTTTTTTTCCGTATTACGACGGCTTTTGAGAAACGGTCGTTAAATAAAGGTCGTATAATCTAGAATTTGTTGTAGTGTTATGCTATAATGTTATTCACCAATTTTCAAAAGTTTATTTTTTTAAAATGTACAATAAAAGAAATAATATAAAATAAAAATATCTTTTAAATGTACAATAAAAGAAATAATTTCTAATTAAAATTATGAAATGAATAACACCTCAGTTGTACTTTGTATCAGGTCTTTTGCAGAGCAATTAAGGACTTGTTTTGCATTTTCTACCAATAAGATTGCTACTAATACTTCAAAGGAATCACGAAGATGAGCTTCAATACAATCAGGCAAGAAAATTTTTTTCAATTAAACAAATAATTTTTAAATAGTAAAAATAACAACTACTAACGAATAACTGAAATTAAAAGGATTAAAAAGTTTCCAATTAATAGGACGGGAATTATTAATTACTAATACACACTTTGTAATTAAATAATATGATTGTTTAATTATTTAATATTGGATGACACAGTGTAAGTAAGACTTACACTGTGTGATGTCTAGCATATGGAAAGTCCACATACGATGTTAACTTATTCTCCAAGTTTTGTATTTTTGAAAAGTTAAAACATTTCTAATTTTGAAAATTTTTAAATTAGTTTTTTTTTTTTGAAAAAAAAGGTAATGTTGCTTTTTATGGCCCACTGAATTTAATATATGTCAAGGAGTGCATTTGGATGCACTCAAAATCATTCACATGTTTTATATATTATGGATAATTAACACTAATAATCCCTAAATTTTAAGGTCTCATTTACTATACTTTTAAAATTTAAAAATCATCATTTTACACCCTGAACTTTTAAAACTCCTCACTTTATTCTCTAAATTTTAAAAATCACCATTTTGTCCTCAAACTTTCAAAGCTCCTTATTTTGTGTCCTATTTCTAATTTTCTATTCAATAGATGGAATTGAACCTCTATAATTCATTCATGGGTCACCTATAAAGGCAAAAATGAGATTTTATCGCTCTCGAGTTTTGTTTCATATTTACATTCTCATTTAACATTTTTATCTGTTCTCATTTAAAAAGGGTCTATATGCATATTTTCTTCTCAATATTGTTTGTTGATATCTCTTCATCTTTAATGCGTAACTTATTTTTGTTAGTATTCAAATTCAAATATTAGCAAATAATATCGACTTATTAAATAAATTACGCATTAAAGATAAAAAGAAATAAGCAGGCAAACCTTTCTTAAATGGAAGAAGTGAGAATGTAAACATGAGACAAAGCTTAAAAGTGATAAAATCTCATATTTGCCTAGGTGACCTATGTATTAATCACGTGAGCTTAATTCTATCTATTTAAATAAAAAATCAAAAATTTAGAAGATAAAGTGAGGAGCTTTGAAAGATCAAGAGCAAAATGGTGATTTTTTAAGTTTGGGAGGCAAATTGATAAAGACCCTAACTTTTAGGGGCTATTAGTATTAATGACCTATATATTATATATTATATATATTAATGCAAAAAAAAAAAATGAAAGCAACGTTTTTTTAATAAATGAAAACGGAAATAAAATTTGCAGATAAGTTTCCTATTTATTCAATTATTAATTCAAGTAAATTGGATGAGGAAAGAACTTTTATGCATATACAAATAGGTGCGGAGAGCCTTTTATGAATTTCAACTCTCATTTAGAGAGAGAAAGTCTAGAGAGAAGTGTTCCCCATAGTCATCTCTGGTTATCTCATGATATAGCAAGGCCCTAAAACAATGTGTGATTCATTCCTAAACCCTCGATGCCTACACGTTCGTTCATACAATTTGAAGACAAAGCATGGAAGAGTTGTTAAATCAATGGAAAAGAATTTTCTAAGTGATAAAGTTATCAACCTAATCGGACAACGCTAAAATTATTGTTCATTTATATATTAGTTGTATATTAATATAGCTATAGAGTATGATGAAAAGTTTTATGAAAATTTTTGTTATATACAGTTCTATAGCTTCCGTTGTTTTCCATTGTTTTCATTTAGTCTCATTCAATATGAGCATAAAAAGTTTTTGATCCACCGAGTCTGGTCCGACGTCTCCCGCACTCTCTCTTTTGTCATTGCTTCACCGAGGTCAGTGTTAATTTCATCTTCATCTATTAACAACAGAACTCAGTCAAGATTTTTCTCGCACTCTCTATGTATTTACTGTTTCTGCTTATTCTCTTTCAATCTTTGTTGTAGAAGTTATAGAAACAGACACAAACCTGGCATCTCATGATATGGTTTTGATTATTTAATTAGCGATTTCTAAGCCCTCCAAGTTCCAAAAAATGAGTTGCTTGTCAAAATTTTAGATTTTTTTTTTAGCAACGCAGAGTAATATTTTGTGTCTCTGGACTTTTAATCTTCTGGATTTGAAACTACGTTTATTGTGTGAAACAATTCTATTTTCAACTTCCTCAATTCTGCATCCCATCCAATGAGTGATTTTTTTTCGATGAGTTAATTCTCAGCCTTGTGTGAGTTTCTCTCCTCCTTCCAATATGGTGGTTTCCAGCAGTGGTTTCACATATCAGCCTCTCCGATAAAGCGGCTACTGTAGATTCATGATTTGGTAGTTACTAATGTATTGGAGCAAAATAATTCTTTTTCAAATTTGGACTGGTATCTGATATGGCTTCTCATTACTAGTACTGTCTGTAATAATATATATATATATATATATATATTACTATTGTTGTTGTTGTTTACGATTATTTCAATACGATAGTTGTAAATAGAGTCTTTATTTATGGAAGTGTTTTTAAGCATCTTGTCTGTGTTAAAGAAATTATCAGTTTTTCTTTTTCTTTTTTTTTTTTTTTTTGGTGTATTGCTGCCATGGCTTTGAAGCTGTTATGTAGAATTTATGAAGTGAGTCTGAATGGTTACGCATTTCCTGTCTAAAACGGATATGAAGAAGGTTATGATTCTTCTATAACTTCATTTGATTTTTTTTAAAGTCTCTCATGTTCATAATCTCTTCTTTGTGGGAGCTTAGTGTTTTTCGAATATTCTATATAGTTGGTTGTACGGGGTCAGTTATATAAGAATTTATCAAGCAGAGGGAAGCTATATAGTTACAAGATTAGTTTTAAATTTTAAATTTTTAAATCTTGTCAATAATATTAGTTTATTCTTATACTTATTAAAAATTATTCTTTGTTCTCTGGTTTTATGATGATAGCATCATCTTCAAGAATATTTGGTCTAGCTATTAGTCTAAATCTCCCTTATATAGAGTACGATGTATTGACAATCGTCTAATGTATGACCACTTTTTCTTTTTTGTAAAAAGTTTGAAATGTTATTGTAAGATTTATCTAGCTTATTTTCTTTCTTTTTATTTTTTTTTCCAAAAACTAAGTTTGCCATTATTTAGGGAAAAATAAATTTTCTCATTATTTGGCTACTTGTGCCCTTAATAAATATGATAGGCTTATCAGGTTGGGAGAATCCCCTCTATATAAACTGTTATTGTATCCTATGCTTTTTTTTTAATAACAGTAACAGCTTCTATTAAAAAAAAAAAAACTCGAATTAGTTGGTCACTGGATGACCTCAGCACATGCTCACAAGAGCATGTGTTTGCTGCAGCAAGTGTTCCTTCCCAATAACCGTAGCTTGCAGCCAAGCGCAACATAGATTTTAGGCCAGCTTGCTGGGCTGAGAGTTTAATCTCTTCTTGACACTGCAGCACGCTGTAGCGCTCAAAGTAACGGAACGTGATCCCGATCCTTCCGACAAGTCCTCCATCACCCCAAGATGACGCGAATCAAGCTTGAAGACATTAAAGATTAAATAAATTAGGAAATTATTTAATTTATTTAATTGGTTTCTAATTATTATCTGAGAAATCTCATTTTAATTCCGATTGCGTTTTATTTTATATTTGATAATGTTTATAACATGCATATGCATACAACATACTATATAGGATAGAAAAGTGCCTGCCCAATTCCTCAACACATTTCATATATTTATATGCATCCATTTATTATATTAAAAGAGTTTTGTCTATGATGTAATAAAATTCTAGGTTTGATAGTAAATATGAGCATTCAAGTTTGTTTAAAAATGATTTACGCCTATTTGAAATTTGGTTTAAAGTACATAATGAGAGATGTTTAGGATTGTGGATTCGAGTTGATGCACGTTTGAGATTTTCATGATTTTAAACTTTGAACTCAGATTGTTCATGTTCTTGATTTTGTTTTCTTCAAACATTAGTGTGAGATTAAAAAGTTGTGAATTTGATGTTTTAAATTATGAAAAATTGTTTTAAAGCATTTCAAATTGTTTTCTAAGTTTTTTTGTATAAATTTTATGGCCTGAGAACTGTTGAAACAAGTTTGGATCGAGGAAACTTGATTAGAGCTTGAAAGATGAAAAACTTGAAAAACCCAGTTTTCCGACCAACTGACAGGCTAATCCTCGAAACCAACAGACCACTTGCTTTGGGCGGTAGGCCGGTTGGCTAGCTAAAGCAGCAAGTTGGTGTCCTACACCAACGGGCCCCCCCCTTTTTTTTTTTTTTCCAAATTTGTGATTTTTGATACTTTAACCTCTTATTCAATTTGTGATATTTTTAAAAATTGTTTTGAGTTGTTGTAGACCATAATTGTGCTTTTAAAATATTTTGAACATAGGTGCATCTAGTTTTAAAAGTATGCATTATTGCTATTAAACTGTTGAAATGGTACACAAATGATTAAATTGGCATGTTGATGCTTGTAAGGACTTTATTTGAGCTTGATTTCTTACATTGAAGTATGTTTTATGGTGTTTAATTAATCATTTTTATAATTTTTGATAAATTATAAGTTTATCCCCCGTAAGCATGTTTACCATTATTTTTTTATCTGTTTTTGAAATTCTTTTAAATGTGTTTTCTGTTCTAAACAAACACCAGCCCCCCCTCCCCTCCCCCAATGTTTTGGTGTATAGAATTTTCAATGTGGTAGTTATTTTTACTTATATCTATTGTGCATAATCTGTATCATACAATTTGTCTCAATGTCGGCATTTCTCGATATTTGTAGTCAAACTATATAAACTAATTATAAACTTTTAAGCCCTCACAAGGCGGTTATTTTTATTATTATTGTTATTTACGAGCAAGTGTAAATTTGGCTGATTTCATTGTTTAATTATGTCATTTAGTTTTTCCTTATTCTCGGTTTATTCTTAATTTTTAATTAATTACGGCCTCATATTTACGTAGTGATAGTTGGATCAATTAGGGGAGTTGAGCCCTCATCTGAATATTCGACCACATTATCGTGGCATGTGAGTTACTTATGAGTTTTAATATTTACATGTTTTTTTATACATGAACTAATGAACTAGTTGTACACATGATGCTTGACGCGTACAATGGTGGATTTTCTATCTGCTTTCATCACTTGCAAGTTGAACTTCAATAGCTGGAGCGCATAAAGAGTAAAGGCTGTGGAAACTTTCCGAATTTATCTTTTAAAACAATTTTTAAACTTGGGATTATCCTAATAGTACCTGCAGAGTTGTGAACGCAGTACTTGTGTTTCAGTGTCACACAACTTAAACAAGTATTAAGTGTGACATGAATAAACATATTTTTTAAAGGTGTGATATAATCTGTAATTTTCTCTCCAATAGATAAATACTTTAAAAAGTGTAATTAAATCATTTTCCATGGTTGGACGAAAGAACAGTGAAAAATCAAGTATTATTAATAATACACAATTTTAGCTTATTATATAAAAAGTCAAGTGGCATTAATAATAGGGTGTTTGATAAAGTGAGTTCGAACTCAAACAATGAAAAACTCTCACCTGTTAAGTAAAAAGAAAAAAGTTATTATAATATAAAGCTCTCACATACTACAATGTTTTTAATCAAAAATGGTTTTAACTCACTTTGCCAAACAACCTGTAAATCACCAAATTAACCCATTGCATTATCTGAATCCATGCAATTAATTAATGAATCGCCCCCTAATTTCGTTGCGACAATTGTAGAGTGTAGTTGCAAGGTTGTTAATTTATCAAAAACTTAGGCTATTATAATAATGGATCAACATAATTTTATACTCTGATCAAATCTAAGAAACATAAGTGATAAAGATAGGTGAAAAGGGATGTTGTTGGCGTAACAATTACAAAGTAGCAGAAACATGGTTGAGTGTTTTTTGTAAGGCCGGGAGAATGCAGTGGGGATGGGCATCGCTGCACCAATGCTTAGAAGTGATGAAGAGGTCATCACGGGACTTGATAATGACAAGGCTGGGAGCCTCTTTTATGACCTCTCCAGGAGGCTTCTCCAATTGGCAAAGAGCAGCCGAGTAAAAGTGTGTATCCTATTTTCATAGCTTCAAGGATGGCCTCTTTCATGGAATCAGCAGAGGCACCAAAAGGGTACTCAGCCGTCCCAAAACCCACCACTGGGATTCCCTTCTCGGGATACCCTGGTAGTGGAACTTCAGGAATTATTATTGCCATCTTACTTTACTTTCTCTATTTATCTGTTCATTGTTGATTATATGTTCCTAATATCGAAAATATTTATAACCCCACCAACCAATAATTGGCTAGCCAAATCTTAATGTACAGCCTCGAAAGTTGCATCATTCAATTCTTTTTTTTTAAAAAAAAAAAACTTAGGGTTGAGGATTCAAAGTCTTTAAGGGAATTTAGTAAACCGGTTGGAACTAAAGGATGTTTGGCAATCATGATTAAAACCAACTTTTTAGTTTAAAGCACTATAGTATGTAAGAATTTTACACTATTTGGTAACCGAAAAGTTAGTTCTAACCATGTTTGTGAAACTCACTATGAAATTTTTAGTTTAAAAACTGTAGCATGAGAAAATTTTATGCTATAATAACATTTTATATTTTTATTATAACTTTTAAGAGCTTTACATAGTAATTGGTTAGAACAAACCAACTCGCCAAACACCTTTTTCACCTTATAAAAAAAGTCATGTATGATTTTATCATTAAGTTATGCCTGTAAATATTTTTTTTTGTTTTATAAAAAAAAATTAACAATTGAACCATAACACTAATTCAGTGTTATAGATGAACCTTGAGACATGCCAGTCACAGTTGTTGATCAACCTATCTTTCTCAACATAATATGTCTATTAGATTGAACTTAACGAGTTTTCTCCTAAGTTGTTTGATATAGAAACGAGTTTAATAGAGCACTTATCTTATTAAATCGACACTGTAAGGAAAGATTGAGATAGCTGAGCTTCTTGTTATCTATGGTTGGTAGTTTCAATGAAAAAATTGGAAATAATTCTATGATTATATGGTGGTGAAGGATGTTATCAATAAAGAGTTTATTTATTCATATATCAAATGTTGTCCTCTTTATGTTCATTTCTATTGAATGTATGATAAGTAAACAAAAGCATGAGACTACTAGTCTAAACCTTTAAGATCGTGTATATGATAGACAGATTATACAGAAACTCTACAACTCAAATTACTTGAGAAGTATAGAGTGAGTCTTCTAATATAAGAAATTCTGAAACTCCCTGAGAGCTATTGTTCAACATCAAGAACCTTAGCTTTAATTTTTCTCTAGTGGTTGGAAGAAAAGTCACTAGAGGAAAGATGGTATGACGTACACCCACACGCACTCTGATAGTGGATAAAGAATAGCAAAGAAGACCAGTTGGTCGAAACTCTCCTGGAACATTCTTCTCTACACGGATTAGAGTCTGCTTCGATATATAAAAAAGATTAGTAAGATCTGTTATTAATTTATATATTTAGTATGTCAAACTTGTTATTTGGAAAATACTTTGATTTAAAATTTTTAAAAATTCCACTGCCTATTGTTTTCCAACACTCATAACCAATTTTTATTATATTTGTTTTATAATATTTCATTTATTTATGTCTGTTTTGAATTATTAATTTAGTTAAAATCTAAAACCCTCGTCTTTGTGTTTAGTTTAATTTTAGGTTTTCAGTATTAAAAACTAATTACTTAGACCTAGTTTTCCTACGAGAACGATCCTTACTCACCATTTTAGACAATAATGACTATAGCAACTTTTTAATTTGGTAGTCCAATCAGAACCCTATCACCTACACTTAGTCAAAGATAGTTAAGTTCTCGTTCTTCCTCTCTTGGATCACAATCTGGGTTCCAACACATACAATTACCTCCTGATGTGCAATAGTGGCTTGTACAAAAATACAACAACAGCTTGGAGATGCTATGTAACACCCGCCAAATTTTCATCTAACGGATGAATAACGACGTTAAGTACTTTCTTTATTGATATGTGCTATAATGTTACTGAATATCTTATTTGAGTATTATGACAGGTGACGGTCATGTGGAATTAATGTGCACAAGTGTTCATGTCATTTACGATGTATGTTTAATAGTAATTTTGCAATAAATTAATGTTTTGTTAAACGTTAGTGTGTAAGGCAGATCGGTAGGCCGACCTTCAAGTTCGGTAAGCCGAATTGTCTCTCACAGAACGACAGGTCGATGGAAGTACATCGGCAGGCGGGACCTCACGGATTAGGCAGGGCGAAGTGAAACATCGATTGGCCGAAGATAGCTGACGAGCAGTCAGCAAAAATCTCTCAAAATTTGTAACAATGATGATTGGATGATTTATTTTGATTGATGGACATATTTTTGGATTGATTCCTCAATTTTGGTAATAAAATGTTTGACTTTGAGAATGATTGAATTATTTTGAGATGGTTTCCCATTTTGAAGAGGTGAAATATGGTAAGATAAGCAAATCAATTGACTTTCCCAAATTCCCTCCATTTTTCCAAGTGTATTAGCCCAAAAATAGTTAGAAAATTTTTGAAATTAAAGAGAAAATATCTCTCTCTTTTTATGCCATTTTCGTTTTCATGTAAATGCTCTCTCTTTCTCTCTCTCTCACATTTTCTCTGTCTCACCTTCTCTCTTCTTCATGTTTTTTCTCCTTCTTCTCCCTCTCAATTCCCCTGCTATTATTTCAGTGAAATATTGAAATTTCTTTGGGGTTAATCCAAGGAGGTTTGAGAAGAAAATGTTTAAGGTAAGAACTCATTTTTTTGGTATTTCTAATATTGTATTTCTCCTCCTTAATCTGATTACCATAACTTTGTCTAGGAATTTTATTTTGCTCTGAAATTTTAGTATGATGTTCATATATGTGTTAGGTGATGTTCCACCAAGTTACACGTTATTTTGATTTTTCTACATTAAGATATGAATTTTCTTCTCTCCATCACTCACAGCAAATTGTTGTTGTTTGGTTGTGTTGCACAAAAATATAGGTTTTGTTTATAATGCAAATGAATGTTATTTTGCACGAAATTTGGCAAATAACTTCATGTATATGTTAAATTATGGACTAGAAAGTTTGGTGATGATTTGATGAAAATTGTATGTGTTATGAAATTTTGATTAAGACTAGGTTTTGAGACTACTCCATCAATGAAATTGTTGGACTTTTTGTTATGTGATGTTTTTGCATGATTGAATAATTTTATTTGGTAATGGGAATTTTTGTGGTATGGTATTTATGTTAATAAGTTGTTATTAAGAATTTTAGAGTTTAAATAAATTTGTTTTAATTGTTTGAGAATAATGATCGTATGGAATTCACTACCTGAATTGTTTAAAGTTGTTTTTGTCTATGAATTCAAAAACACATTTTGGATTGTATGGAATTTATTTAAAGGTGATTTTTGGATATGTTGAAGTTCTTAGTGTCTATTGCATGCAAGATTTTTATGGAATTATTTTGGGAAGTAGATAATTTATTTTATGAATGTAAGGATGGACTGCTCACTACGTTATTATTGCTGGCAGATTTTGTGTTGAATGTTGTGTGACTTGTTTGAGATATCAAATGGAATTTTTGTGACCAACAAAAAAATCATAGTAATCTGTTTATATGTCAACTTTGTCCCTGCCAAGTTTGGTACTTAAATTGTATATGAATTATGAGTTGTTGAGTTTTGAATATGTAAAGGTTAGGCAGAAAATTGTGTTTATGTATTTCTTGAATTGGAGTTGTAGATGTATTATGGAAATGGAAGATGTTATGTGATGATGAATAGTTCTTTGAAATTAATGTTAATTGATATTTTACATGAATATATGACATAAACACACTAAGAAACGAGCACATTAAGACTACGGTGACATCACCTACGAGTAAGGTTAAATAAGCTAAGTAGGTAAGTACATTCTCACCTACAACATGATATGGTTGTAAAAGTTTGAAATTATGTTCATGATGATATCTATGATGATTCTATGATTATTTCATTTTATGTTACTTATGAAAGATTTGATGTTCAAAAATTATGCATGTTTGATGTTGACGTATTTCAAAGTATATAAGTAAATATATATATATATAAATGTATCACTTAAATAAGTATTGCATACCCATGTCTATGTTATATTATGGTGTCATGTTTGGTTTAAGATTAGCTACATTTCTCCTTTCATAACGGCACGCCTACAATGATGATTATGATGCAACACTTGGGCCCTTAAGATAAAATGAATAAAGATTTAATATGGATAACGTAACAAAAGATATGATCTATATGAAGTTGTGCTTAGTGCACTATTATGACAATGTTCATAAAATGTTTTTACTTGTGAGTTAAGAAATGTACTTACTAAGCGTTTGCTTATTTAGTTTTATATTATGTTGCAGATAAGGGTAAGAAAGTTATGGACTAGATGGAGGATAGAGACGGGCATGTGAATCATGAATGATGGATTGCAAACGGAAAGATGCCAAGGAAGGAATTTTAAAGGATATAAACTGCATTTTATATTTTTGAATATGTTTACTTGAAGAGTTTTAAAGATTTGAATTACGACTGTTTGACTTTAAAGTATTATCAATCGTCTTCCGCAATTGAAACATTAAGATTGGTTTTAAACAAAATTTTTATATAACAGTTTGGCCTATCGACCATTACTGGTCGGACTACCGACATAAAGATCGGCCTGCCAATTACTCTAAACCGGCCTATCAATTTTATCGATTTTGAAATCCTATTTTGCAGAGCCTCGAGCGGCCTGTTGATTGATGAACTCGAAACTGCCGGACTAGTTCGGCCCACCGAAGTCTCAAGTTTGGCTTGCCAAACTGTGTTTGTAGATTTCCAAAGACGTTTTAAAAAGTTTATTCAATTTACATTGGTATTGGCAAACTATTTAAAGGATGTTTATGATTAAGTAATTCATGATTTATGCATGGATCTTGGGTATGTTTTCCAAATTAAGTTTCAATCATATAGTTTATCTTAAAATTAAAAGTATTAAGGAATGAATGTAAAGTTATCTATGGCGTCCGTAAGAGGGTGTCAGTAGCCCAATTGATACTCGAGATGGAAATAAGAACCTCTTAAGGGAGGTTTGAGGTTCAAACCTGAGGGATTCGAAAGAAAACCCTGAGGGGCCAGAGGGCCCCAGAGGGGACAATACGGATGATTGAGACGGCACAAGAACGGTTTACCAATAAGAGCCATAAGTCTGAGAGCCCCGCAAGGTGGGTCCTAAGGTAGGGCCCGCATCGGATGCCACATGCTACAATGAGGCAAGTAAATCCAAAAGTTAATGTTAACATCCCTCCACCCTCGCCAACTATTCTACCTCCTACTAATGAAGAAGAAGAAGAAGAAGAAGATAATAAAAATGTGCATTAGAGGATTAGACAATGTGCATTTTATTATACTAATATTATTTTTACTTACCATTAGACCTTATGCAATGTATGTTTTATTTTGTGTTATGTTATTGGACCTCGATTATAGGTTTTTTTTTATTAATTATTATATCATTTATGTTATTTTACTTAAAGTACAATTAATAGTTATTAATATTAATTTAATTAAATAACATTCATTACTTAATAAATAAAAATATTTTTAATAAAAAATTTAAATTCAAATCATATAAAACTAACCTAAAATTAATTATTTAATTGCAATTACTTAATTATTTTTTGTTTTTATTAAAAAAATTTAGTGATAGCACATGCTATCGCTAATTGTTTGTATGACCAAACATATATGTTGTTACTAAAGCATGATTAAATAAAAAATTTTCAAAAAATACATTAAAAAATAATTATTTAATTGCAATTAATTTATTATTTTCTTTTTTTATTAAGAAAATTTAGCGATAGCACATGCTATGGCTAATTGTTAGTATAACCAAACATATATGTTGTTGCTAAAACATGATTAAATAATAAAATCTTCAAAAAATACATTAAAAAAGTTTAAAACTTTTGGCGACATCAATTTTGCAATTATCGTTGTTATAACTTTTACTAACATCATATTGGATCTCTTCGTCTTAACATGGAATAGTGACAACACTTAGCAACTTTAAAATATTTTTAGCAATAGTTTTGTAGTGACATGCCTTTTTGTTATAGTGATCTTCTAATCAGATGCACAAATCTATTCAAATATAACCAATTTCAAATGTAAAGCATATATATATCAACCAACATCTATTTCCTATATAATTGTCTGTTTTGTGTCTCTCTGCTGTATAGTCCACATTTATGGTCCCAAATGGATCTAAACATTTTCCATGGCTAATCAAATGGATACTAAAAACTCCCATGTAGATTGATTTCAAATCTTAAAGGGAAGAATGAAAAAAAAAGTACACTTATTCATCAAAAAGAGCAGATCGAAAAGATACTTAGCTAGTTCAAGATTAAATACGTACTAAAGTGATACAATGATAGATTAGTGTTGCACGAAAATTTTCGACTGAAACATTTCCAGTTTCGAAATCCTTATTAAAAGAAACAAGTATCAAGAACCCATTACATAAACAACATCAGAAATAAAAACATAAAATAGTTCTTAATAAGCTTAAAATTCCAGAAATATTTTAAACCAACCAAATGATTATTCAAACTATTGTCTGGAGGCCTTAGAAAGACCATAGAACGTGCAACATAAAACGTCTTAGTGCAGCAAATCTTCTCTTTGGATGAATTCTGCTCCCTAAATCATCTGGCATCCAAATACGGGAATGGCAAGAATTAGCAAAATTAATCGGGTAAGTAAAGCAAAATTTACCAATCAACTACATTAATGCATAAAACACATATGAAAAGTAAGATAATATCAAAAGGGAAAAAAATATTCTTAAAGTAAACTGAACAAGAGCTTTATTATGACAAAACTTTCCCTCAAAGAAGTTTTTTGTGCATGTTTATTGTAATGAAAACAATGCTTCAACAAACACAATCAAAACTATTTATAAGATATTAACTTTCTACACCCCAAACTAGATTGCTTCAAATATGATCAAATATGATCTAAGCTTATCAAGCAATATACATATATATATATATATATATGGTTTTTCTACTACCTTTTTGAAGGAAGGCCCTCTATCACAACATGTAAAGGTGAAAAACATGTATTCATTGAACAATAACATTAATGTTAGAAAAGTGTAATATGATTGGTATTAAAGTATGATTTCACATATTGAATATAACCAGTAATATGGACATTGTAGTAGCGTAACATATTTTTTTGTTTTGTGTTTTTCATGTGAATTTGTTGGTGTTATGTTTTTCTAACATCAACGTTAAGTTCAATGATAGCCATATTACATTTTTATTTCTTGATATTTAAATATATATATAGATATATATTTAAAAAACAATTTTAGTTTTTGATTGTGTTTAAGTCTTAGTTTGCCTAATTAGGCGAATATATTTCTATTACACTAACATGTTTTCTTGTTTACATACTAACTTGAGCTTATGTCATTCTCACTTTATAGGGTGTTTGAGAAACTAATTTTAGTTAGAAATATTGTAGCATGTAAGGGCTTTATACTGTAGCAACTTTTTGCTTTTATTGTAATATATAAGAGCTTTACACTATTTAAGTTAAAACTTATAGGTTAGAACTTACATTGTCAAACACCCTATTGGGGGTCTCCACTTTAAAAATTACATATATCAAGAAAATCGTAATGTAACACCCGCCAATGTTCATGTAACGTAAGAGTAATGACGTTAAGTAATTTCTTTATTTATTTATGATAATTTTGCCACTGACTATTTTATTTTAAGTATAATGATAAGTGACGATCACGTGGAATTGATGTGCTCAAAGTGTTCATGTTATTTATGTTGAATGTTTAATTTTAATTTTTTTGCAATAATTAATGTTTTATTAAACTTTGTTGTGTAAGGAAGTTCGGCAGGCCGAACCTTCAAGTTCGGTAGGCCGAAATGACCCTTACGAAATGGCAAACTGATGAATATAATCAACAGGTCAGACCTCATGCATTCGCCAGGCCGACATGAGACATCGGCAGGCCAATGACAGTTGACGAACAGTCCGTAGAAATTTTCTAAAATGGTGACGACGATAATGGGATGATGATTTTTTTGATTGATTGCCATATTTATGGATAAATTTCCTCATTTTAGGAAATTAAAGTTTGACTTGTGAATTGATTGAATGCATTTGATAAGGTTTCCCATTTTACAAGACAAAATATGGTAACTGAGACAAAATTTTTAACTCTCCCTCAATCCTCTCCACTTCCCTACGAATTTTGCCTTGAATTTAATTAGAAATTTCTGATTAATGTGGAGAGTGTGAGTCTCTTGTAACGTAAACAAATTTATTTTTTTTATAACGCTCTTTTTCTCTCTCTCCCTCTCACGTATTCTCTCACACATTCTCCCTTTCTCTCTCATTCTTTCTCTCTTAATCTCATTCATCTTTCTTCTTCTCCCCCTCAAATTTCCCCTGCTATTATTTGTTAGAAATATTGTAATTTCTTTGGTGTTAATTCAAGGAGTCTTGAGAAGAAATCGTTCTAAGGTAAGGGCTCATTCTTTTTGGTATTTTTTTACTTTAATTCGGATGCTATATCTTTGTCTAGGAATTTTTTTTTTTGCTCTGAATTTTTAATATGTTGTTCATTTATGTGTTATGTGTTAACCCTCAAAATTTCACCTCAATTGGATTTTTCTGTGAAAAGTTATGAATTTTCTTCTCTCTGTCACTCACTGCTGATTTATGCTAAACAGTAATGTTGAATTGTCTCTATGTTCCCACCCTTATATTTTTGCCTACAAATTTCCGTTTGCTCTGAAATTTTACTATGATTTTCATGAATATGTTATGTGATGTTGTTCCAAATTTCGTGCCATTTCCTGTTATGTAGGCTGAGATATTAATTGTTCATGCTCTGCAACTCATAGAAATGTGTTGCTGATTGTTTATGTTGCATAAAATGTCATTTTTTGTTCATAATGCAAATTAAGGTATTTTCCACGAAATTTTGGCAAATATGTTTATATATATGTTGAGTATTAGACTGGAAAATTTGGTGATGATTTGATGAATATTTCATGTATTATGGAATTTTTATGTTAACTAGGTTTTAAGGACTGTTTTATCCATGAAATTGAGGGATTGTAGTTGGATGAAGTTT
>CAMOHE010042358.1:5635-18726 GCA_946598075.1 Artocarpus hirsutus
GCTGTGTCTAATTTATTAATTTCTTACCAAACTTTTGTCTCAGAGGAGTGATGGTGGTGGGGCCCCAGCAGCTGTAGACGTGGCAAATGGCCATTTAGTTTGCGGATGTGGGAACATCGCCTACTGCAAGGTGAGTGAACTTCTGCACCAAAAATACTCCATCCTTTCCTTCAACACAAAATGCTAAGAAATTACTTGTTGGAAAAGCCTGTTGCATGACAATTTATTAAACCAAACAAGTTTCACACATTCATGTTACCACATAAACAAACAGAAAAGTCTATGACAGCATGCAAAAAAACTCTTCCCATAAAACATATTTTAAAATTGTCGTATCATTTTAGAGTTTGTGGCGGAGCCACGTATTGTTAAGTGGGGGCACATACTTTCACTCAACTTTTAAAATTTAAATTTTTATCCTTAAATTTTTTTAAAAAAATTTATTTATATTTTTGTTTTACACGAAAAATTATAGTTGTACCCTTACTAAAACTTTGAAATACATCATTATGCCCTCATTTAATAACAAAAACATGTAATTATATTTGTACGCAATAAAATCTATTAGTGCTCTTTAACATAGTGTCCGCACTAACAAAAAAGTGGCTCTGCCACTTATTACAATAGTATTAAATTAAAAAAAAATATGACCTCGATAAAAATTTTATGGTTTAAAATTGTAGTTATTAACAGGGTAATTTTTTCATACCTTACCACAAATTTCTCTCTCTCTCTTTTTTTTTTTAATGCTTGTGAGTTGGTTTGAGTATCCTTCCAATAAAGTGGGCCCGGTACCGGTGTACAAATCCATTTGCGAAAGAGTGACATCTTATAGTTAAATTTTCTGATTTGGGCTACAAATTGATTGTCATGTGCAGGCAAACATGACATATGGAGCATGTAACTGACCAGAGGCTGAAGCTGCACCTAAAGGTGGATCTTCACAGAAATCCGGCGTTGGGGACTCAAATAGGAAACCTGAATAAATGTTTGGATCGAATAATGATTGCTCTAATTTTTATTGATCGTGAATACAAATATATACAATTATGTGTTACAAGGCAAAGGCTATAAACAAAGAAACCTGATAAAAAAGCATAAACTAATCAATGAGAGATATATATGACAGTCTATTCAAAATTAAATATGCATCTATAATTAATCAAATCCCACAATTCTTGTGAGTTGTTTAATCAATCAAATCCTGCAATTCTTGTGAGTTGTTGACAAAATTCTCTAAATTGGTGCTAAGTCCATGATTCTCGCAATAGCCTCCCTTAAGCTGTGATGTTTATGGAAACACATCAAAAAAGTGGAGTGATGGGGATGGGATGAGATGGGTAATTAGTGAAGATTAATTTATAGTTTTTTCCTTTTCTTTTTTCCTTTAAATCTTGTTGTATATAATAATTTTATATACACCTTATTGAATTGATTTTGATAATGGTCTTTATCATTTGTTTAAACCCTGCAACCACAACTCTTTTGGGTAGTTTCTTCTAAATAAATACCAACTTCTCTATATTTTTCCATATTGGAATATTTTTTTTTAAATTTATTGTACTTAATCATTTTTCTTTTCACTTGGCCCTTTTAATCATTTTTTTATATGTATAGCTTATACTAAATTTCTACTTGATTTTTTTTTGAGGTCTATTTTTTTCTAACAATATATAAAAATGCAAACACTTTCAACCAAAATGACCATGTTTTGACTAGGAAAAGTAATTCATGTTCGCGTATCTTGTTTAAGCTAACACAATTACAGTGTGACATAATTAGCCCAAATACAAATATGACATGATTAATAAACGTGCTAGAAACTCAAAGACGAACACGAATCATATGTGGCATGCTTAATATGACACGTCACAATTAACACAATTGTTAAACGGGACAATGATGGGTTGTCGTGATAAAAATACATATATGACACATTTATGGCCAAATTAACTGAAAATTAAAAAAAAAAAGAAAAACAATTAACAAAAACCCAAAATATTCTAACTCCAACACAATTAGCCCTAGGGGTTAATAGTGCAATTGGGTGCAATATATTGTATTTTAATTTATTCATCTCTTTCCTAGGAATACAATGAAAAAATGATAATCTCAATTGGATATCAAATAAAGAAGTTATGATTTTTTTCCTAAAATATAGAAGAGAGAATTTCAGCTTTTACTGTAGCAAATATATCCGAGTATCAATAGTTTAGAGGAAGGCTAAAACTTTAAAAACTTAGATTCTTAATACTTATTTGATTTATATTTTAGGAGAAACAAATACATATCTAAAGGATTCTTGATACTTGAATCTAAATTTGAGTCTATTGTGTCCAAAAAATACATAAACCAAACAGACCCTAAATATACATCTAAATTTCAATTCGGATAGTAATTCAAATCACTAATTCAAATCCCAATTCAAATCACACAACCAAATCATATCATTAATTCGAATCCATTTATCAAACGAACCCTAATTCAAATTACACAATTCATGTAGACTATAAACATATTTGGATTGACTTAAAAGGGCCGTTTGGTATTATTTTCAAAATAAGTAAAAGTGTTTTTGTTTTAAAAAATAAGAATTTTTTTATATTTGTGCTGAAAGTATTTTTAAAGTTTTTATCTCAAAAAGCGTACGCAAACATTTTCAAAAATTTTGATAACAAAAGCAAACAGGACCAAAATATTTGTTTGTTTAACTTAGAGCGTTATTGGATGACACAACGCTGCATACTTTTTTCATCTTGCATTGCAATCTACGCGATCTTGCTTAGAAAAATGGTGTTTTTTTTTACTTCCTTTTTGTTTTGCGTGCAAGGTTGTTACTTGCATGATTTGCACTCCATAAATGGTTAGTTTATGAAATTATGAACATCCTATGAGGAAAAATTCGATGTCACACTATTCTTATGGGGTAACGGTAAGCTCTCTTTAGGAAATTGTATAATTGTTGCTTTTCTTTTCCGGTCTTTCTTTTCCTTTTATTTATTTGTTTATCTATTATTATTATTGAGTGGGCTCTATTGATATCTTTTATTCTACTATTTACATACTTATTTTTAAATAATATTTTTTATTACCCATTAATAAAATTATTCTTAAAGACAAAAGTATTTGAAAAAACTCATTACACACCCACCTTAATTTTTTTTTTAAAATTATTGTGCGCTAGATTTTTCCAATGGCATAGGAAGGAAAAAGAAAAAGTATTTAAACCCATATTTCCAAAGAAAATAATTTTGATTGGTATATGAGTATTGGTAATGAACCATACAATTCGTCTGTTTGTAATATAAATCCCTGTATTTATATATGATTGTTAAAGGATTCTTTTCTCTAGTGATTTGGAAACCACATTCATACGCCAACGGAAAATGAAAATAGCCTGGTCAGATATAGACTAGCTAGAAAGATAAGAAAAGAGTTAGTGGACTGATTTAGCGTGTGCTGTGTTTTCTTACTTGTGCTTTAAACTCTGTTTGGTATAGTGGTGGGAATCACGGTTCCCACCACAAATTTAGTTATAAACAGTATAAAGCTCTTATATACTACAGTAACAATAAAAAAATTGCTACAATGTAAAGCTCTCACATGCTACAGTAAAAATGGTTCTAATCACTGATTCCCACCATCCTTTCAAACACCCTATTAATATTCTTTTCTCTTGTGTGTGTGTGTGTGTTTTTTTTTATTTAATTTATCTTTCTATGTTAATCTTCTCTTCTCGTTAAGGAGAAGAGCTGATTTGAGATTTCTACAAATGAGAATTATTATTCACGGTTGAAAAAAGGAGAATGATTGTGAAAGGATAAATTTGGTTAGTTAGTGGATGAAAAAACAAAAAACAATACAATTTAATGGTAAGGACTTTTTTTAAATTTTAAAGGCGTGTAACAAGTAAAATAGTGGGTGGTTTAAAAAAAAGTGTGTACAATGAAAAATGAGGTGTCAATACATACATCCTTATTATTATTATTATTATTATTATTATTATATACGATCAACTATCTTAATGATTTGAGAACAAATTTATATTAAAAATAATATTAGATATATTTTTAGTACTTTAATAACGTATATATTTTTCTATGTACATTAGGATGGAGGCAGTCGGAGGAGTGTTCCTCCCTTCCCTGTCCTGATTTGAGGGCAAGACTTTGTTCCTGTCCTCTCTTTCCATACTTGAATATTATTCCCCATCCCCATTCTTTTTAGAATGGGTATTTCGCGAGATCTTGTTTGCGTGGGGAATACTGCCATCCTTGACAACATTTATTGATTGGATTAATTTACCTATAGCTTGTAGTTTTTATTATTTTTTAATTTATTTTTTTATTTTTAAAAATTATAAAAATAACTTTTGAATTTAAAAAACTTATTTTAATTTTAACCCCTATAGTTTTTTTGACTAAAAAATATAAGGATGATATAAGAATACACTTAATTAAACTAATTTGTTTATAAAATATATGTTTCTTCTTGATGAATTTTTTTAAAAAATATTTAAATTAAAAAGTCATAAAACTTAAGATGTTTTTCAAAAATTTGACGTTTTATTTGAGGATTTGTTATATTTTTGATATATAAAATATTTTTTATAACTATTTACGAGTAATTACGCTGTTTTGTCTAATTTTTTTATATTTATAAAAATAAAATTAAAATAAATTTTTAAAATTTAAAAAATACCTTTATAATTTATAAAAATAAAGTAACAAATTAAGGAGTAGTTAAAATTAGAATAGATAATTTTAAAATTAACCTTACGTTGATTTATGAAACATTGATTACTGACAAGGTCTATTTTAGTTCTCTCTCTCTGAAAATCAAAGCCCCGTATCCAGGCTGTTAGATTCGAAATAAATGGCGTAGTTTTTGTACTTTAAAAGGGCTACTCTTGGTTGTTGTACAACATAACGATAACTCTTATCAAGCCAAACAGCCCATGTTTTTGCATCTGTTGCAGCACATGCATGACAACGTGGGCTTTAAGTACATTTGCCCATTATGGAAGTGATCATGGTAGTAACAAAACCATCTTCAGAAAATTCCAAAAGATAAGCTAGATACTGATTTATTTATTTCCCGTTTAAACGATCTTGGTATTGTAGGTTCAACCTTTGTAGCAATCCAGAGTAAGCCCATTAATCCATACAGTTACCCATGTACGGTAGATAAGCAGCTTCCACAGCCCTTTTTTTTTTTTTCGTTATGTGTAGCTCATTTTTTTTCCCTTTGAAATGGGAACTTTATTTAAAATAAAGAGATCACAAAATTAGTGGCATATGACCCATCTTAAGAGAACTTGATCCCAACAATTGACTAGATTTACCAATAAGGACAATAATAGTACAAGAACAAATTTTGAATCTCGAATTTCAAAGAGAAAAAGCCTGCTCAACACAAAGACTAGAGCTCGAAAAAGTTAGTTACAAGGCATCATAATAATCGATGGATTAAAAGTTGACTGAAATCAAACCCTCTCTCAAGGGGCACAAACAACATAACTTAGACTAAGGTCTACTCGGACATCTAGACACATTCTTCTAATGACAGATAAATGAGACAAACAAGCTTAAACCAGAGGTGGGGAGACCACCTCATTATTATATATAGCATGAAAACAAAACACAAAAGAGCACACCAAAATAGTAACATTCCTGCAATTATTAAACAACAAAAAAACTCTCAAAACAAAGGAAATGTCATAGCTGATGGTCTGAGTATACCATGCAAGCCGTAGTTGGATCCCACGCTAAGGAAAAAAGGTGTCCATCGCTACAAAACCCCGCCCCCTAGCCGGTTTCCTTTGCCTTCCCCAACTTTTCCACTAGCCACCACTCGGCCTCCCTTCGCCCTTGCCTCTATCATTGAAGAACAACCATGGATCATAGACTCGTTTGTCATAGATCTGTCTACCACGACAAAATCTTAGTCTCCTTTTGCGTATGCCCCTGTCACTAGACAGCAACCACGCTCCTCCCTTTACGCCACCACACAACCCCCAAATCTGGACACCTTGACCATTGTGGCAGAGAGAATAGCACACCTTGCCACGGCTACCCCTTCGCCACCCTTTGCATCCATCCCCATCACCGGAAAGCAGTTGCCACTCCTAGCTCTGACCTAACCAGACACGCCCCTCTACCAAAGCTCGACATAACCCCTGATCTACACCTTAAAAGGCATGCTGCCCCCCTCGCACAACCAGAATCAAGGCAGCAAATCTAGGGTCAGCACTGAATTCTAACCTTAATAGGAGAGGGGGCGGCTTAGAGAAAAAAGGTAAGAAAACTCTAGGAGACACTAAGTTTAGAAAGAGACCAGCAATGTAGCTCAAAAGTTTGAGTTAGTATTTATACTACAATATAAGCTTCTCTACAAGTGGGTCTAGAGTTCAAGATACGGCAAACATTAACACAATAATTGGCATCATATTATAGAATATACTATTTAAACATTTTTGTTTTATAAGACTTCGGTCAAGGGCAAAGCACAAGTTGTTAACTTTTTTAGGGCCCATTTGGCTATTTTATGCTTTTACTCGAAAGTAGTTAAAAAAAAGGAAATATAAGTTAGGCTTTTTAATTAGTGTTTAGATAGTATATGTAAAGTGCCTTTTTTTTTAGAAGAACTTTTCAACTTGTTTGGTTAAATAAGTTAAAAGCTTTTATTGATATAAAAAGTAGTGTAATTCAAAGATATAGATGGAATTCTTAATTTATTTTCTTAAATAAAAAGTCAAAAATTTAAATAAAAAAGCTTTTCACAAACATTATTTTCATAAGCACCACATAGTTGGCTTTTTCAAAAAGTATTTATGAAAGCCAATAGTATTTTCTTCTGGGTCCATCCAATCATGTCAAAGAATAGATTTTGAAACAAATAAGTTAAAACTAGTTTTTTTTTTTTTTTTGGGAGAATTTGTAGGAAACAACAGATTTTTCTAATCACTTAGTAAGTTATGTCATAAGTTTTAAAAGTGTGTAGAATTTAGCATATGGTCATTAAATCAATATTTTTTAACATTTCGAAAACCCAAAATAACTCTAACAATAAAAAAATCTAATATTTTATTCCTTTCTTCCTTTCTCTCTTGGTGCATTTCTCTTTCTCCTCCCCCCACCCTATATCCCTTTTCTCTCTCTTCTAGTTTTCAAGACCGATGTCCTCGTCGCTATCATCACAAGCTAAGAGCTCAGAATTGTACATTCCAGTCAACAAGCTCGAGCTCATCCACCAACAATCTGATCGTGACAATGCCGAAAAAGGACAAGGATAGAGTTTGATGGTGACGGTGACAATCTGATTGCACAAGGCATGGTTTTTTTTTATTATCCTCTTTTAGATTTTATTTTTTCAAATCATCCTCCTCTAGTCATGGTTAGCTGGAGCTTATCGTGAGCTCATGGTAGTGAAGATCTAGCGACTAAGAAGCTCTGACTAGGCCATGGCATGCTTTGCGAGCTCGTTTTTCGTGGCAATTGAGGAGCTTCGTTGAGATGACAACTTACAGAGAAGAACTAGCAACAATCTGAGGAGATCTGTTAGAAAACGAAGAAAGTTAAATTTACGTCCATTGCATCCATAAAGCCAAATCTGATATCTTGCCATCAGATTGCAAAGTTAGGCATCCTCTCATTGTCATTCTATCGAAGCTGGAGCGAATATCTAATTTGTTGTGGTCTTTTCCATCGTTGTTGCTACCACGTTAGTGTAACGACTTAACTTTTCAAGCCGTTACTTAGCTTACTTAAAACATTTTTTCATAAACTTTAATATTACTTACTAATAAAAAAAGCACTAGTAATTGTTTTCTTTTTGAAACATCACATACTTGAATTATTGTAGTTTTCATTGCAACAGAAATTGAAACATAACTTAAAACTTATCTTTAAAATCATTCAAACGTTTCTTAAAACTTATTAAGAAAACATTTACTTTTTTAAAAAACTTTTCAAAACATCTTTTTAAAAAAGTGTGAAATTTTTTTTCTTTAAGCAGTGGAAAAACAAATGCAGTGGCATCCCTATCTAATCATCGCATTTGTCATCGCAGCACCAAGCTCTTCAACCACTCTTACTGGTCTTCTATATAACTACCTGCAGCATGAAGGGACTTAAAATGAGCTTATACTTAGTAACTCTAAACATATCTTACAAAACATAAAAACATTGATCTTAAAACTTTTCACTTAAAACATTTCTTGTAAAACAACTTTCTTAAATATTTCTTGTAAACATTTCTCATAAGACATTTTTCACTAAAACGTTCTTCATAAAAACATTTCTTGTAAAATGTTTTTCATATACATTATTTGTAAGAACATTTCTTAAAAGAAATACAAGCAGCATCACAACGCATAATTCCATTTATTCTATTTTATGAACATTTTATCATCATACTTAACTTTCCTGAACTATGGGCCCAAGTATACGTACCAAACACGCTTGGCCATTGAACACCAAGGCCATAGTATAACTTAGCATGACACTCCCTTGAATTAGGAGGTTGGTATAATACTTTTTTACCTTAACTCAAAGGTTTGATTACCGACCTTGTAATAGTAATGAACATTATGCATGATATGATTTAATGTCTATACCATTAAATGTAAACATACAAAAAACATACTAAATGCATGATATGATTTAAAACATTATATATACTAAATGTAAACATACTTCAAACATACAAAAAAACATTTGAAAATCATATTTAGTATGCCATAGGACATTTTGGCATTATATACTCAAAAGTCTCCAGAGGTGACAAGCATCAGTCAATTCGTACTTACCCTCACCTATTATGTTCCCCAATTATTTCAACCATTCATTTCTTCCCTGCTTTTCTCTCTTTCTTCTTCCATGTTTCCTTCTTTGTTTTTCTCTTCTCTTTTTTTTTTTTTCTTTTCTTTCACAAAGAAACAACCCAGAGAGAACCAAAAGGAACCTTAAGCTGCCTTTCCATAAGAATCTCCACAAACGATTCTTCACAAGCTCAAAGATCAAGGAAACCTAAACATTTTCAAGATCAAACCATGGATTTGAACTAAGTTTTGAGGTTAGATTTCTAAAACTTTTAATCTTGGTGCTAAGTTGAATTTTATTATGTTAATCATGATTTAAGTATGGACATTCAAAGAAGTTTGTTTATACATATCTTAGCATAATTTCAAAATGTTTTAGATGAGTTTTATGCATTAAAAATCGATTTGGAGTCGAAAAAGTGTTTTAAAACTAATCTATCCACTTTGGGACGAATTGAGAAAACCTCAATTCTGGTGGGATGCGGTCGACCGCGTATAGAATAGTGCAGTCGACTGCACTGAGCAAAATGGGTAAGCCGAGACAGCCAACTAGTTCTATAAGCCGATGGGTGAACAATACCGATAGGCCAAAATTTGAGACCAACAAGCCGACAAAAGGTCCCAAAAATAGCAGTTTTGTCGGTAGGCTGAAAGTAGTGATTAGTAGGTTGATCGGGCAGTCCAAAATCATTTGTTTTTTTTTTTATAATTTTATGTTACCAAATGTTCCAAAGATTTCATATAAATGGTTATGGCATACTAAAAGAATATATGGTAAAACGATATGATCATGGATTAGGAATTTAGTTAAAGTGTAGTTATTTTATACGTCGTAGGATAACGGAGTACTTGGAGTTTACGTTGTGAGCTGGAAGTTATTGGCATGGTATTCGTCAAGAGGTAAGGAATCTATTACTTATCTTCTGTGAGGTTTTTATGGAATTAAAATTGGTTGTTTTTTTGCAAGATATATATATGTTTGTTGAACTGCTATTATATAAGTATCATATATGAGATAATGATATGAACTCGTCCTGTTTTGTACAGCGAGAAATATATTGATTTGAAATATGTTGTTGTGAATTGAAAAGCATGGTTAGGAATAATTAACTCTATAGATAATGAATGATTATAGAGAAATGGTAAGACATGAAGAGGGTGGCGATTATGTCCTTGGAAACGAATATCCTAAAAGGTAAAATAGGAGGGAGGTGATGACGATCCCTTGGGTCGAAAGTCCCAGAGCACACTGTACAGGAATAAACTTGGTGAGGATTTAGGGCTTGATGTCCCCTCACCGGAACATCTTTGGAATGTTTGAAGGGTGGTTAAGCGCGCCCATTTAGGTTTCGTTGAGTTGAGCGATAAGATATTCTATTGCACGATGGATATTGATGAGCATAATTGAATCCTGAATTAATATGTATATATATATATGTACAAAACTTGGTAAGAATGATCATAAGATATCCATCAAAATTGAACATGATAATATTGATGAATAATATTGAGAACTAACTAACTATGTAGGCTTTAATGTGGTAAAGATAAACACCTAAAGGTGAGTAATGTTTTCCCTACTGAGCATGTTGTCGCTCATTCTCCTATATTTCTATCTATTTAAGACTCACAAAGTATAAGGTGGTGACAAGAAACTTAATTAAGGAGGCTACGTATCTATATTACGTTGGAATTGCTTCATTTGTTAGAGAATGTACTTCATGATAATGTAAGCATCTTGTGTTACTTTCTAGAACCGTATTAAGATTATATTAAAGGTTGAAATGATGATGATGACAGTTGTTATTATAAAATATAAGGTGCTACATTAAACTGTCGTTTATTTGTTTATTTTTTTATTTTGTTTTGAGAGTTTTATTTAAGTCCCGGAAAAATTTCTTTGATGCTTTATTTTTATTTTCTAATCTTTATTCTATTTATTAAAAATTGTTAACCCTTACTTCGGGGCATTATAGAAAAATTCCTGTTAAGGGGTGTTTTCCTAAATCAGGCGTTTTAGGGTTTGTTTTGGCTATTTTGGCCATTATACAAAATATGACAATTTTGCCCTTGACAGATCTTAGAAGACTTTTGAAGCTACATATTTATATTACGTTGGAATTGCTTCATTTGTTAGAGAATGTACTTCATGGTAATGTAAGCATCTTGTGTTACTTTCTGGGACTGTATTAAGATTATATTAAAGGTTGAAATGATGAAGAGGATAGTTGTTATTATAAAATATAAGGTACTACATTAAACTGTTATTTATTTGTTTATTTTGTTTTGAGAGTTTTTATTTAAGTCCCGGGTAAATTTTTTTGATGCTTTATTTTTATTTTCTAATCTTTATTTTATTTATTAAAAACTGTTAACCCCCCACTTAGGGGCATTATAGAAAAATTCTTGCTAAGGAATGTTTTCCTAAATCAGGCGTTTTAGGGTCTGTTTTGGCTGTTTTGGCCATTATACAAAATATGACCATTTTGCCCTTGACAGGTCTTAGAAGACTTTTGAAACCTGTTTTAAACCAAGCATACGTTTCCTTGTTACTTGTAATATTTTCAAAAAAAAAAAAAAAAAAGCCAAATATTGGTTTCCGTTTTGCAAAAAAATCCATTTTACTAAAACTTTATAGTTTTGACCATAAGCAAAAACTTTGATAATTACGCCCTTAATGTTTGCTTATTTTTTTACTTGATAAAAACTTAATTTTTTTCAAGCTTAGAATTAATAGTTACTCACTGCCTACAACAATGAAAGGGCTATCATTTCACATTAAAAATTCTCATTTATAAGGTTTTACCGTTTTGGCCCGAAACATAAAGATTTTGATATTTTTGCCGTTGGGACTAAAATTAATTATTGTATGCTAAAATGTTCAGTTTTTTGCAAGGATTCGAAACTTACAAAAGCTATTTAGTCTAATTCAAATCATTTCAAAACATTCTCCTTATTTTGAAATTTCGTAACTCATAACTTGAAACCAATATTGAATTTTCACAAGCCATAAGTGAGTTTAAATAGTTTCATCGAGATTTACAACTTTTTTATTTTAATTTTCCTCAAAATCATTCAAATTAATGGCATTTTTGAAATGGTAGAATCGAAATCAACATGTTTTGGCTTGTTTTGATAGGAATTCAAGTAGGATTTCTTCACAAAAGTTGTCTAACTCGATGTTTTCAATAAATTATGTGTTAAACTCAAAAAACTATTTGACCTCTAAGTGCGTCAAATATTTAAATCTTTCAAAAACATCCTTTTCATACTTTTTGCACCTTAATTTTCTTTAACTTATTTTTCTGTGGTTTAATCTCATTTAAATTTTTACAAGCATATTATCAAGCGCTTGATACTTATAATAATTATGTCATAATATTTTCTTTTCATGCCATAGCAAACACTAAAAATGCTTAAACTTTGTATTTGACAAAGTTTATTATATTATTTCATTTTGAGCATACAATCTTGTTGTTATTTCATCATCATCATCATCATCATCATCACCATCATCATCACAACATACCAAATAATCATGCCATAGTATCCTTAGCACATGTCATACTCCATAAAGATTAAATCAAACACCTTGTATACATATCCTTACACAAATTCTATGAAAACATCAAACTTTTTAAGATTAGGGTTTTGGATTTACTAAGAGATTTCTCAAGCTCTTACATTTTCTCTTTGATGCTTGAAATCTTAGCTAATTCTTCTTGTTATAAACCATAACAAACTCTACCAAAAACCCGTTAAAACCCATAGAAAAACATTAAAAATCCATAGTATAAGTTAGGATTTTTACCTCTAAAGTTACAAAACATTGCTCATGAACACTTAAACTTGTATCCTTGGATAATTTGTAGGCTTTGATCATCAATATTTTGAGTGAGTATGGAGGACAAAGAGTGGCTGGTTTTGGAGCTATGAAAGAATGAGTTTTGTTCTTCAATTTTGCATGAAAAATGATGGAGACAAATATGATTTTTTTCCTATTAATTACTTTGTCAAATAATGACACCTCATTATGACTAAAATGAGATGAAAAATCACTCTAATTGGAGGGCCAGAACCAGGTCCAAGTAGAGGGAGATGTGCCCCCCCCCCTCCCCCCCCCCTTTTTTTTTTTGTTTCCATCTAAAAGGTATCATCATATGGGTCCCACATCAACTCTTTATTTCAAAAATGTCCTTAGGGATCTATGAAACCAAACTAAGGACTAAAATGCAAAGAAACTTTGTTTCCCCTCTACTTGTCACAACCG
>CAMOHE010042359.1:0-32648 GCA_946598075.1 Artocarpus hirsutus
AAAAAAAGCACAAGCTGAGGTGAGAAAGGTTTTTGGAAGAGAAGGAAAAGTTTATGAAACACGTCTCCATGAGCTTAGGTACTTAAAGTTGATTATCAAAGAGACCTTGAGATTACACCCTCCCGCCCCTCTTCTTGTTCCACGAGAATCAAGAGAAAACTGTGTGATAAACGGATACAATATACCAGCAAGAACTAAAGTCATAGTCAATGCTTGGGCAATAGGAAGAGATTCCAGATACTGGACTGAGGCCGAGCAATTTTACCCGGAGAGGTTCATCGATAGTTCGGTTGACTTCAAGGGGACTAATTTTGAGTTCATCCCATTTGGTGCTGGTCGGAGGATGTGTCCTGGAATACCATATGCAGTAGCTGTTATTGAGCTTACTCTTGCAGCGTTATTGTTCCATTTTGATTGGAAACTTCCCAATGGGATCACACATGAAAATCTATCGATGACCGAGAGTTACGGGATCGGTGTGAGAAGGAAAGGGGATCTCGACTTAATCCCAGTTCCATTTATTAGTTCTTCCCCTATTTTGGCTTAGTTGTTCATTACAATCAAATGTGAGAACTAATTGGAAACTGAGTACCTCCTGAGAAGCCAGCCTATCAAAGAGGACATAAAAAAAAGGGGACAGAAGAGTAATACTACTTCCATGATTATTAATTTAATACTTTGTTAAATAAAATCTCAAGCCTATTTAATATTAGATGTTGTCCCCTTTCTAGCTTCACAAATTTCTGTGATGAACTAATAGAATTTTCTTGGACATTCTTCAGTCTCCGGAGGCTGTAAAAATTGCCCACTATGTAATGGGGTTTGCGTCTGCTATTAGTGCCATGAACACTAGCTGTTGCAACTCTTTTTATAACTCTAATAAATATGTTTCACATTTATTCTATGAGATAATATTGATTACAAATATCAATTACGTATAATTATTATGCAGAAAATAACTATTTTAATTTTAATTATTAAATAAAATAGACAATTATGATATGGAAAGATGTTTTTTTTCAATTTTTTTCCTTTCTCCTTCGTTTCCCTAAGTTCTTCCTCCATTACAAGATGGATTGTCGATCATAGAAGTCATTGGCGTCTTATGAAACCTTTATTTTATGGGGATTTTTATAATAAGACCTACTAAAAAGGTCTTATAGATGAGACTTTTTTTTTTAACCATTAGATTAAATCCAACGATTTAAAACATTCAACTTCACCAAATAATAATAGATTTCCCTTAAAATTAAAATTAAAATTAAAAATTTAATGAATTAACAAGAGAAAACAAAATGAAGAAAAAAGAACCCCCTATGGAGGAGAATCGTAACTTGGCAACCCGGCGGCTCACGACCTCCGTCACGATTCTTCATGACGGTTAAGGACAAAATTGCAACTGGATAACTTGATGGCTCACAACCCTCCGTTGCAACGAGGTTGCAAAGAATCATGACGATTCCTGACCTTTGGTGGGATCTAAGCTCACCAAGTGCAAAGGTCGCAACAGACCATCGTGTTCCAAGCTCGTTGGTGTCCCATGAGTAGATCCACTTGTGAAGCTCCTCCAGCAGATCGACTCGCGAAGGTCAAGGAGCTCGACAGAATCGCAACAGAGAGATGATACATTACCATGATTCGTAGCGATCTGGGGTCACCGGCCACCCAGAGATAGTCGTCGATAGCCATGGCATTTTCTTCTTCATGTTTCAGTTTTTTGGTTTTTTTTTTTTTTTTTTATTTCATTTTTTGTTTTTTAAGAAAAAACTTGGTATGCTCGAACTCATTAAATAAATGGTGAACTTATTCATTTTTAACCATTGGATTCAAATCAAATGGACCAGAAAGGTCTTGTTGATTGGACTTTTTGATTATTTTCTTTGTTTTGAAAGATTTGAAAACTTCCTGGCCAAGTTCTGTTCTCTGTTTCGTTATAGCTATGACTTTAATTCCCTGTGGCATATGTTTATGACTTGTATCTTTATACACTTAATCGCATTGCTCGTCCAGAATATACACAGACAAGTATTAATTGTGCGTCCACTAGTGTGGTGGCTTAGCAATAATGGAATAAATGTGAAGGCTTGTTTCATGTTATTCTAACACTTAAGTGATAATGTATGAGATTGCACCTCACGTACTTATCGATAACACATTTAGTGCGGCTGAAGACTGGAGTAGCACGCTCCTCGTCTAAGAGATAGAGCTCGCCTATAGGAACTTTAGCAAAAAATATTGTTAGCATTTGGGGCGCACCTTATGCTAATGCCGGTCACTCTTGTCTTGAAGCTTACTTTCATTTAAAAAGAAAAAAGTAATTGCCTTGTCCACGCGTGGCATTAGACGCTATGATACCCATATATGCGTACATATATAAATAGACAAAGCTCTTTGCGACGTTTGTTTAACCAGAATCTACTTATTGTAGACCAGCTTAATATACATTCTGAAAAGCCATTGTAATGTTAAACAAAAGGCATATCGGGTTTCTAAGCTGGGCTTAAATTAGTTTAAAAATATTACCCTCAGATGCAACCACAGGTGTTGGGATTTCAGCAGAGCAAGAACGCTTCTTTGACTCCACAAGCATATGCAAGCCAATGTGGGCCAGCTTCTTTGGGTGCTGACAATAGCCAGTGGCAACCTGCTCCGTACAAAAATCCATTAGTCAGTGAGAAACACCAGTTACAGGGTCAATATTCCCTAGGTAGCAATAGTAATTCCAATGAGGCAAGTGCGTTGTCTGATAGCAGGCTACTCCAACCGAACGTTTGCTTTATTCGTCAACAGACAGGCCACCTGAAACGAAATTGCCCATACGGGTAGCAGAATTTGCCGGCCTCCTTGCCTTCACTCTTGTGCTCTTTGTTTACGGAATAAATACAATTGCAAGGCTTTCAAATTTGTCTTCGCATCACACTAGCTTTCAAAAAAAAAAAAAAAAGAATCTCATTTATTTCGTTATGGTGTATGCTTTAGATGAATAAAACAATATAACAGCACTCCTCCAAAAGCGTGATCAAGCCAAGAATGTGTAACTAGCAGAGACGATGGTACCAACTAGCTTAGAGCATCAGCTCCAACAGACCAAGTTGTAATTCATTTCAATCTAGATAAAAATTTAGTTCTTTATGTGAGCATAGTTTCTTTCTGAGGTTATCTTCATGTTGTTTTTTTATTGTATATTAAGATCGTATTTCTGTCGTTTTATACATATTGTCATTAACTCAGACCGCCATCACTTTCGTAGTTTATGTGAATGTTTTGGTTTGTTGAGGTGTTGAGTTCTCGGTCGGAGCATAGCGGGCACCTCGAACGTGTTGCCCAGAGGGTTCCTGCTCGGAGAGAGGTCCAGCTAGGATTTGCCTACAGTGAAGGAGCGCGTCTCTTATTCAAGAGGATACGGGTTTAACTTCTGAGGGACGCGCTCTTTCGCTAAAGGCAAATCCGAGCTGGGCCTTTCCCCGAGCAGGAGCCCTCTCGACAATACGTTCGAGGTGTGCGCTCGGCTCCGACCGGGGAACTCAACACCTCAACATGGTTTGTTGTCGTTTATATGCTGATGTCGTTTTAATTTTTTGTTCCTTCATAGGGTGAATGCCATTTATACTTTGAAAAAATGTTGTTCATCCAGTTGATGGTTTTTAGATGATATCAGTTTTAGGATGTTGTTGTTTCCAAATTCATGTCGTTTTTGATTGTTGTCGTTTCTTTTTGTTGCCCTCCTTTTTCTTTTTCTTTTTTTCCCTTCTGTTGTGCTGGTGTTCCCTTCCTCTGTTAATAGTCCATCTGGTGCAATTAGACGACATGGACCCGAATATCGAAGCCCTTTCTTCTTTTTTTTATTTTTTTTATTTTTTATTATAAGATTAGGCTGAACTTTGTAAAGACTCGATAAATCGAAAACAATTCAAACACCACTAAACGCCAATTAAGCTAATTATTAGACGGTTAATTTGCTTACATATCTTGTACCTAAAACGAAGAATAAACAAACCAAAAAAAAAAGTGGTAAAGGAGAACATTCTAATTAATTAACTAAGTTGGCACTTAAACTAAAATTGTAGACAATTAAATCATTAATTAAATGATGCTCCACTGCATCCTCCAAGAAAAAAGTACACGAATAATTCCAATTCACGGCAAGAGCTAAAAAAAAATTTGAGAAATTAATACTTAATAGTAAAAAAAAAAAAAAGACGAGGAAAATAATAATAATAAAGGATTAACTGAAATTTGAGTATTTTTTGGTCAATAGTGGTGCTCTGGCATAGGGGTCCCTTTATCCCCATACATTATCAAATAAATTTTCTTTTACTACAACGAAGAAATGGTCTAATATCATTTGTTCTCCGATAGTGTTTAAGAAGTTCTTTACAAGCTTGACGTGCCCACTTTTTGCAAAGGGTGCTTCTCTGTTGTGGAAGATGTAGCCATGAGATATGACTGTCGTTTTTGGAGCAGGATATAGGAGATGGAGAAAGAGGGGTAGTATTGGCATGTAGCAAAAAAGGGCAGAAAGGCATACTCGAAATAATCATCAATACTACAAGGATTCTTCTTATCATGTTTGTCCTCCATGACTTTTTGTTGTCTTCTTTATTTTGTTTTGTTTGTTTGGTGCAGTTGAAGATAAATGACAATTTATACTCAACCAAACGTTTTTCTTGCAAGGTTGTAAAGGGTATTTTCTTTTCTTTTTTTTTTTTGATTGACGAACCAAAAGAGAGAGAAGGGATTAATTACTTTTGTTTCTTCTAAGCAAGTATATCATAGCTTATTTTATTACATACAAGTGCATAAGAAAAAAAGCGACGGTTTGGTTTTTAATAAGAGGTAGTGTGTGATTATTTATTACCTTTTGGGATGAAGTTTTCTAACAAATTTATTGAAGATCTATATATGTATATATCTGGGTATGTATTTATGTATATGTTTGTATGTGTGTAGGAAGAGTTCGTCATATGTTTGCCAAATACCACGGAATTTTTGTAAATACTGTATTTTAAAGCTTGCTTTTTTTTTTTTTTTTATAAAGCCCACATATATTTAAACATGAAATAATTTAGACATACATAATTTTTTTAAGCATGGCATAACATGTAATTTTCTTTATACAAAACCAATGTCTTTTTTACTGTGGAAAATGATTAGTTAACCTTTGCCTCCCTAGCCACTTTTTTTCAGTATTTTCTGTAACTTCACCGTCTCTCTTTCTCTCTCTCATTTTTTTTTTTACTTCCACCTCCTTATCTTCATATAATTTTGCATTGAAAAGAAAAATGTGGAGTAGTCTTTTCTTTGTTATCCAATTTTGAAAACAGGGGAGGAGTGGAGAAGGAAATAGAGCAGGTAAAACACACGCAAAGGTAGTCTAATAAGGTATTTGACACGTATAGTTAAAATCAATATTTTAGTTAATAAATAGTGTAAAGTTTTCACATGTTATGAAAAGTTACTATAGTATAAGCTCTCATATGATATAGTGTTTTGAATTAAAAAATTGATTCCAACGATGCTTGCCAAATACCCTATAATTCTACAGTCATTTTATAATTTTTTAGTCCTTGCAATGATAAATAAATGTCATTCTCAATTTCTAAAAAAAAGACTTTAAGGGTGTATTGATTGAAAAATTTGTAAGTATATCAAGTTAAAAATGTATAGAATGTATATTGGTTAAAAATTTGAGAAGTATATCTAATTAAAAATGTATAGAATGTATGGCTGGATGGTGATAAATGGAGTAAATTCTGATTTACTAAATTCAATTATAAGGTAAATTTAGATCAATTTAAATAAATCTCATATTTGATCAAATTTATTTATGGAATACATTTAGTAGATCTTGAATTTATTAATTTTAGTTAATAGGATTGAGTCAGAGTTGGCCATAAGATTTATGTAGAGTTTACTTTATTGCTTAATTTACAAAAGAAAAAAAATCCATTTGTTTGTGTTCCTTAAAAAAGTGTTAAAGTTATCTATAAATTTGGAGTTATTTAGAATTTGAATTATTTTAAAATAATTTTATTTTGACTTGTCTATTAAAATATTTAAAATTTATAGTCTTTTAAGCGGAAAATTTGTAGTTTTTTAACAAGATTTATTTGAGTTTCAGCAGTATTGAGATTAAGATTTTGATTAGTGTTAAAATTTATGTGTTAAAAATAGAGTTTGTATTTATGTGTCCACAAATATTTCTTTAAATATACCATAAAAACTAATATTTCTTTAATATTATTCTCCCCTCCCTAATCCCTAATTTCCCAAACTTGACAAAACAGAAATCCCTAACCCTACAATCGGACGAAATTCCCAAATTAAACCCCTTTGTCATCAGACCCGAAAACCTCGACTTCAATTCTGTTACTTCGCATCAAAATCACCAGCAATTTCTTGAGGGCTTTGATCGAACTCCGTAAAATTCCATTCAAGGTATTTCGCGACTCTTTCTTTCCTTCTCTTTTGCTTGATTACAGATTAATCCATTTGTTTTTTGACCTAATTGTTGATGTGATCTGAAAATCATTGGCTTTCCCAACTCTTTTGGGTTGCGGTTTCTGTTGTTTAATTTTTCTTTGTGGTTGGAGTTTGTTCTGATTGGTGTGTGTTGGACTTTGTGGGAATTAACGATTTGTAGGTTTTCTTGTCGTTTTTAAATTGTGCCCGTTGACTGGATTTGGGTTTGCTTAAAAACCTTACCTTGATTTGTCTCATGGTTTTTCTTGAGTTGCTCTATATCCTGTAAACGAGCATTCCCTTGAATTCTCTGTTTCTTGAAGTGGGTTTGTTTATTTCATCTGTTTCATTCTTGATTGACTTTTAATTGTTGAGGATAATAATTATGAACGGTGGGTTTTCATTCTGATTTATTTATTCTTATACATATAATTTTTTAATTTTTATGACAGAAATAAAGGTTATTGGGATGTTTAGTGTTGTGCAACTTCCATGCTTGAGAGAGACCTACTGCTCATTCACTTTCATGCTTTGATTGTTTTATTTACTTTTTTACTTTCCAAGTGAAATTGGGATAATTGCAACTTCTTTACATTTTTTTTTAATCTTCAATTGGTGCCATTATTTCGCTTTTGTGAAAATAGATCAGGCTCTTTAGCTTTTGACTCCATCTTTTTTTTTTTTTTTAATAAATTTGACAATCGCTGGGGATTTTTCGGAAGAAAGAGAATGGCCCACTACTTTTATTCTTGTTGAAAGTATATGATTTCATGGTTGGTCTATGGTATTACCTTCACGTGATGCGTTCATAAATTGTGTCTTGGTGAATCATTAATCCCGTTTGGATAAACAGGAATTGTGTAGGTGAGTCACCTGTAACAGAAAAATCAATTCAAGAGCTCGGTTTGTGAGTTGTTAAATATGGATCCTATTATCTGATTTTTTTTAAATGAAATCTGGAAAGTGGTTATATGTTTACTGTTGTTATATGTAAATCTATTACATGCAAACCTCTTGCTTCTGATATGGCATCTTAGTTATTGTGAAATTAAACCTGCATGAATTTTGTTTGGAAATATAATATGCCCTGGAGTGTCTGTTAAGACTAAGTATGCATTCTTGCCTTCATGCGGAATCACACCTTTGCGCGGATATTACGCCTTTGTGCAGAATCATGCCTTTGTCTGGAAGACATGGTGCAATGTTGCACGCTGAGTCCCTAAATTGCTATGCAAGAATGTTGCATGGGGGAAGTGGGTGGCGACCTTATTTGTACGCTCAGTTTTGAAGTTGTCGTGTTGCTAGTTTGAGCTAACAACCTTCAAGCTGGCTACAGTTTGGAGTCTTGACTCGCCCATACTCCCTGGCCTTATGTGCTGGATTATTGATCATGTTTAATTCTGTACGTAAACTGAGGCATCTATACCCACATGATGAGACATACGAAGCATACTATTGTTATGGAAAGCTAACTAGGTAGGGCATTTTAATATGTTTATAAAACTGACGGTTTTTAATCATTTATGTATAGTCATTCTCAACATTTTGTTGTTGTTGTTGTTGTTTTCGGTATTGTTTTCGTTTCGTTTTGTTTTGTTTTGTTTTGTTTTTTTCTTTTTCTTTTTTTTTTTCATGCAACAATTCTTGCTTTAAGTAGCTTGTGCAGGGGAAAAAAATGAGGCCAAAATTGAGCTGAAAAGTATTAAACTTAGAGTGGCATTGCAACAAACATTACAACAAGTAACTGCCTTGATCAAGTGACTTTATACACAATTTCATGTTATAGCAATCACATGGAGCAATTTCAATATGTTGAAATTGGAAAATGAAAAGATTAGCAAATTCTCGGAAGTAATAAAAAACAATATTGTAGTATGCAGTAGTCAGATTAAATGATAAGAAGTTTAGAATTGTTGAAAATTATTCGTTCACAATTATTTATTTATTGGCAACAACCACTTTGCTTTTGTAGCTCTATTTTCTTGACTATGAACATGCAAAAGATTATAAGAGTACACACACACATAACAAGTACTGAAACAATAGTATAAGAGTGGTATCTGAATTGAAGTAGTCTTTTTGGACATTGTTTTCTACAATCTGCAGGCTGCTTCAAAACATCCTTAGGGTGATAGCATTTTTGTTGAGAGGTTGCATGTTTTTTGATTGTTTGGATGCTTGTTTTATTTATTTGTGCTGTATGATATGTATGAAAACTTGTTTTTGAATTTTTTATGTCTCCACATGATGAGACAGACATTGAGCATGACTGTTTATTTATTTACTCTTTATGAAAAGCTAAGTATGGAGGAATATTATCGTGCAGTACCAATTTCTTGTTTTTGAGTTGTTTTAAATTTATGCAGTCTAAGAGATCATCTGCCCGGACAAAATTCTTGACCGGAATCACCAGTGACTTTAGATATGGAACAGTTGGATGCGATGTTCCAAACCTTCCAGGGTGCACCGGGGGCCACAAAAAGACAAGACCCTAAAGCCCACCGAATAAACACCTCAATGGTGTTCATGAAGTCGAAACCCCCAGTGTTTCAAGGGTCATCAGAACATGTAGTTGCTGAGACTTGGTTGAAAGCAATCAAAGAGAAGTTTGCTACTTTGGTAGTTCCACAATAATACCGAGTTGGATTTGCCACGTATTTGTTCGAGGGGTCAGTTGAAGATTGGTCGGACTTGTGTATGGGTGGTTATGACATGTCAAATCTCTCCTGGGATGAGTTTGAGACTGTATTTCGAGAGAAATATATCCCTGGGACCTATAGTGGGAAACTGGTTCAAGGTAACATGACAGTCGCGCAATATCATGCTCGATTTGTTGAGTTGTCTAATTGTGACCCGACCATTGTGGTCAACCCTATTTTGAAGTGCGTAAAGCTCAGAGAAAGGCTGAAGGCCAAGATTAGATCACAGTTGGCTCGATTGCCTCTGACTGACTTTTCAGTGTTGGTTGCGGCTGCTCTACTCACAGAAGATGATCTCATCAAGAACTTTGGAGGCAACAAAGGATCCACAGGCCACAGCAAAAAGATCAGCAAGAAAGACAAGTTACAGCTTGGCAACAAAAGGATCAACAAGAAAAACCAGTCACAGGTTTTCAAAAAAAAGAGGGGCAAGAAGGACCAGTTACTGGTTCGCAACAAAAAGAAAAACAAGAAAGACCAATCACAGGTTCACAACAAAAAGATGGGCAAGAAAGACCAGTTACTGGTTCGCAACAAAAATAAAAACAAAAAAGACCAGTCACAGGTTCGCAACAAAAAGAGGGGCAAGAAAGACCAGTTACCTGTTCACAACAAAAAGATCTGCAAAAAAGACAAGTTACAGAGTGGCGACAAAAAAATGGGCAAGAAAGGATGGTTGCAGGGTCGCAGCAATAACCTAAACGCTTGTTGTATTTGTCAACAGACGGGCCACATAAAACGGAATTGCCCACTTAACCAACAAAAGTCCCCTCTTTCCTCTAAGAGGCAAAAGAGCAGCCAGCTGAGTTCAGCTTTTGTGGGTGCTCACAATTGCCTGGCACAACCTGCTCCGGACCTGAATTCGTCAAGTGGAGAGAAAAATCGGACACAGGGTCAAAGTTTCGAAGGCAGTGGTACCAATGAGACTAGTGGATTGTCTGGCAACCCGAACGTGTGTAGTTGTAACCAACAGATGGGCCACATAAAACAAAATTGCCCAGATAGGAAGCAACTATCCCCTCTTGCCTCTGGGGGACATTTTAAGAGCCAATTTGATCCAGCTTCTTTTGTTGCTCACAGTAGTCAGACGCAGCCTGCTCCAGATACGAATTTGTTAGGTGGTGAGAAAGACCATATACAAGGTCAATGTTCCCAAGGCAGCAATACCAATAAGAACAAGGAAGCAGGCCTTAAGTGTCATTATTGTCAAAAAATAGGCCACATAAAACAAAATTGCCCGGATTGGAAGCAACAATCCCCACTTGCCCCTGGGGGAGAACGCAAGAGCCAATTTGACCCACCTTCAAGTGGTCACAGTAGCCAGACACAGCCTTCTCCATGCAAGAAGGTGTCAACTTCATTTGCATCCACTTCACAGCCTCTTGGGATCCTACCTCAGTATTACCCTCAGATGCAACCACAGGTCTCAGGATTTCCGCACAGCAAGAAGGCTCCTTTGACTCAGAATAACCAGACAACCTGCTCCGTATAATAATTCACCAGCTTCATTCACATTCGCCTCACAGCCTTGTTGGATCCTACCTCAATATAACTGTCAGATGCAACCACAGGTGTCAGGATTTCAGCGGAATGTGAATGCTCATTTAACTCCGCAAGCATGTGGGAGCCAATTTGGTCTACCTTATGTGGGTGCCTACAATAGCCTGGCGCAACTTGCTCCATTCAAGAATACATCAGCGGGAGCAGAATACCAGTTATGGGTTCGAATTTTCTAAGGCAGCGATATTGGTGGGAGCAATAAGTCTTCCGGTAGAATGCGACTCCAATGGAATGTTTGTTATATTTGTCGACAGATAGGCCACCTGAAATGGAATTGCCTGTATGCGCCGCAACAGTCCCCCTTTGCCTATGAGGGGCAACAGAGGAGCCAATTTGGTTTAGCTTCTTAGTGTGCTAAAATAAAGGGGCAACTTCAACTTTTTAAATTCTTTTTTTGTGTGTAAAAAAAAAAAAAAAGAGAGGCCCCCTTGTCTTTTAGTTTGTACAGTTTATTTATTTATTTTTTTCCGCTGACACAAATAACTGCAATAATATGAAAATTGATCTAGACATATATTTTACTTCAATGAAAAATAAAAAAAACCCAGCAGATCGGGGAATTCATTTACTTATTTCTTTCCTTTTTTAATCATTGAGGTGCTTAATTGGAGATTAATCTAAACTCTGCAATTTTGTACATCATTGAACTAACAGAATTTGTTTAAATTCATTGGACATTAAAAATGTAATGTATCAACGAATACTTGTCTCCAACCGTTTTCAGCGCTTTTTTCATTAAAGGTGGTAATGAAAAAAAATAAACAGGTACTAAAAATTGAAAGAGAAAGCATTCCACTCAAAAAAAAAAAAAAAAGAAAAAAAGAAATCATGTATAATAAGGATAAGCATGAATAATGTATTAGTTAGCTTTCTTACTGAGTTCAGGATCAGAATTGAAACATTGGTTAGAAGTGTGGATTTGTGGGTGAGTGGAGCTTGGAGTATGCTAACATAGGCTATAACCTTAATACAGATAAATAACTCTAGTGTTTCAGTAGAGCTATTTAGTTGTAAACATCCCCACGTCATATTCCCCAGATTATGGGATATCAGTGTATATTGAGATCATTGTCATTTTTGACATAGTATTGTTTTTTGTTTATTCGTTTCAATAGTTCTTCGGTGTTCAATGTTGTTGCTATATATGCTTCCTGTCACGTCGCTTTTATCTTCTTGTGGCTTTTCTCTAGATGCGGTTTATATTTTGGAAAAAAATTATACTGCCAAATTATTGCGGTGAAATTGAAATTTCACACAAAATTTTACTTATTAGTGTTTGGAAGGATGGTGGGAACCACTTTTACTGTAGCATGTGAGAGCTTTACACTGTAACAATTTTATTTTTATTATTTTTTTACTGTAGCATGTAAGAGTTTTATACTATTTATAATTAAATTTATGATAAAAACTATATGGTAGAACCATTGCCAAACACACGGTTAAATATAATCATAATTACATTGTAATTATAAAATGATATTATATCTTGCACTGTTGTTAAAGTAGACACACGGAAAGTGGGGGGAAAAGAGAGCAAAGAAAAAGGGGGGAGCACAAAAAGACCGAGGCAAAAAGCAAAGAAAAACAAGGACGAAACATTTCTTCCTTTGACGAGATTGATTATAGAGTGTTTAACAATTTAGTTGAAACTACAAGTTAGAATCAAAGCTTTGTAGCAGATAAAAGTTTTATATGATAGTAAACTTTTGTTTTATACTGTAGTAGTTAGAGTTTATAAGTTTCAATTAGGTTACCAAACGGAACCTTAAAGATTATTCATATGGGCATGTTACATAATGTATATATTTGAGAGGTTTTAAAGATAAAGTTGTAATGATCCAAAAAAAATCCAGTAATTAATAAGCAAAATTAATTAAGAATTTTTTTATAACCACAATTTACAATAGAATTTTCCTAATTAACGCACATTTAGGAAGTCTTAATAACTATAAGACTTTAATAATAGATAATATTATAGTTACACAATTTTATGTGCTTCATGCATGAAACCTGTAATAAATGTGACGTTATGATAGTACATTTGGATAATTAAAAATAATTATTCAATATATTAAACTAAGTTTTTATGAGTTAATAATTCTATGTATGGGTCAAAGTAATGGCCTTTATAAGAAGTTCAATTAGAAAACTTAAATTAAAATTAATTGATAAAAAAGAGAGGAATTTCCAACTTCTTATGATTATACAAAATTCTTATATGATATCAGTTTAGTAAGAGAAATCTAGATCAATAGTGATTAGCAGCTTAACAATATAATTCAAAAATGATGAGCATAAAGTTTATGTATGTAAGATCGATCTCGATTTTCATACGATCACAAGGCATGACAAGAATTTTCTAAAAGAATTTAGAAATTCAAGAATTCACGATATCTTATACAATCATAGATAGTTATTTATAAGTGTAAATAACTATGCACAACTAACAATTATTATTATTATTATTATAACAAAAACATTAATGAGGTCCACAAAGATTGCACGAGCTTTTAAGATAAATGCAAAATCATAAACGAATAAATTTTAATCCTAAAGTGATTATGGAAAGTTTAAAAAGCATCCATAGATTAGAGATGGACCCATAAATGGCTTTTTACAACAAACAATTTGGGTTATACCTATTAAGCATGAATTGTACTAAGTTCAGAATTTATATTAAATTGACTCATAGATAGTCAATTTAATTTACGAAAAATTTTAAGTCAATTAAATTTACGAGAATTTTTTGAAAATTTTGATTATTATTTTTATGATAAAATTAGTGGTTTATGATATGAAAATTTTTAATGAAAAATATATGTTTTATTTATTAGTTAGCATTTTTAAAGGTTTATAATTTACAAAATGTTATTTTGATCAAGAAAATGAATTTTAAGTTTTGATCAATGTTTTAAATATAGAATACTATTCTTAGAATATGTATATATGTATGTATGTATATATATATGCAATTGTGAAAATAGTTAATCATCGATTTTAGAAATAAAATCATCAAGGTTTTACATTTCTGTGTAAAATTATGGAACTCAAAAAATAAGTTTAGAATATGTTAGTACAAAGATATTAGTAAGTTCATAACAATTAGAAATTATTATTTACTTTCAGAAAAACCAAAGATATTTCAATTTTTTAAAGTACGATTATGATTACAAAAATTTCAAAGTTTAGAAATCGAAAATGTGATCAACCCGACTACGACACAGATTAAAATCTATGGAGCCATGACAGTGTCTATATATATACATGGATACAAAAAAAAAAAAAAATATCAGTATCAGCTCCACACTCTCTCTCTACTTTTTCTCTCTAACCTGTCCATGGCCAAAAAAGCTAACCAAAGATCTCGACCTTTGTTTTCAACACAGCTGTGTCAATAGATAGATCGTGACAAGCCAAGTTCAACAACATGTTATGCTAGCCACAACTTCACCGGAACAGCCCACAATTGCCGTTTATAGCAACAGAAGCCACTTTTTTCTGGCACAATTACTCCGTTGTTCGAGCTCCGATTGACGTGATTCTGGTCTCTATAGACTCAGAGTGATGAGAGGAAGAGAACTGCACCATTTTTTCCAATCAATTTTAGGTGCAACAGTCTCTTCAGAACCACCAATTTCTAGCCATCATACCGCCATCGGATCCATCATTTCCAATGGTGGTGGGGCACACAGTTGGTACAAAAAGAACCAAAGGGCAATGATGGGCAAGATGCCCTAACCAATTTCTAGAAATGGTTACTGCCTGCTGGAGACCAAAGGTGCTCGTCATGGCCTCTATAGGCGAGCTTGTTTCACCATTTCCAGTGGTTTCGAGTCGAATTGAAGACACCAACACATTTAGAGGACCATGGGGATCAAAATCCCCTACTTAATTGCACAACCTAGCCACAATCATTGAAATCCAAAGAAAGCCACTATGGGCTACCTTGGAAGTTTTGATCTCCCTGTTTGCACAACCGTAGGCTTAAATTGAGGGCACTGACATGTTCAGAGGGACAATAGGAGCAAAATCCCTCATGAAATTTGGGCCAAGTAAACATGGTGGCTAGAGATTTACTATCTTCATCATGCACCTCCGCGTAAGGGGACAGGTCCATCGATTTCCACAGCAGTGAGACTCACTGCCTATACAAAATGATCGGAAGGCTCTGCTTGTTAAAATGCCCAAGACAATTTCATGGTACCTTTATTAGGAAGCCATGATTGGAGTTCTCCTTTTTGCTATCGCCATTGGAATTAGATATGAATGGTTAGAGGCCATTTTCAGTCAAATTGACCACACATCGAACTCAAAGGTTCATGATCTGCTAGGAGCCAAAACCACATGTGCAGGTTTTGAGATTCGAACCTCTAATCAGAGATCCAAGACTAGTTCTCGACTGATTTAGACGTTTTGAACACCAAGGTGCCCTCCATATGAGCTAATTCCACTCCATTAGAAATCGTCTAGATATAGATCAAGGCAATGTAGGCCAGAGTAATGGAGTCCAAAAAGATGTTCCCGGCAATTGTAAATCTCCAAGAAGCATTTTTAGCCATCCATGGTCCCTCTAGGACCATTATCAAGGAGGCTGCTTAGATTGTAGAACAAGTGAGATACAATTGAAGCAGCTTGGCTTGGAATCTAGGTAAGTAGGAATCTTGCATATTATATGAACGGTTTCAAGTTTATTGTTTTACATATTTCATAAAAATTATGAAATGCATGTTTAGTGATATGTTATGCTATGTTGTGCATGATATGTTGTATTATATTAAGTCATGTCATATCATGATATGCTATATGAGCATGATATGTTAAGTTTAAGTCATGCCATGTATTGTCATATTATGATTATGTCAAGTGTAGTAAGTGAGGTATATTGTATTAAATGGTATTGCTTACTCACCTTTTGTTAAACATGTTTACGATTTACGATTTCATGATTTATGCAGTAATATGTCATATTGTATACACACAATAAGTTAAGTGAAACAAATAAGACAAGAAAAGTTAAGGGTGTTGTATCGACCTCTTGACCTACAAAGAGGTATTATTTTAGATTCAGTTTAAGACCTTGGAGTCGTTGGAGACTTTGCAAACCCTAACCTCCTAAGGGTCGCGTGCAACTAGTGTGAATATTTGGGCCCATTTAGTAGGATAAGTTAAAGCTTAAATAATTAAGAATAAAACAAGTCGATAAGCAAGCACAAAATGTTCATGCATGTTTTCATGAAATGTTTTTTAAATATGTTTTGCAAGTCTAATTTCCTACTTGCTAAGCAAAAGCTCATTTAAGAATGTTCATGTTGTAGGTAAAGAACTGGTTAGCAACATTTGATGGGTGGTGATGAGTGATGAACGAATAATGAAGATGGAAATAGATATCGCTTACACAAAAGTAATATATTTTCATGTTTTAAGTTTATGGTATTTTATGTATTTTAGTTTACGAATTTTACGCATTTTAATTTATGAAATTTCATGCATTTTATTTTACAAAATTGTGTATGTATTAATAAGTAAATGAAAGTACGTAAGTATAGTTTAAAAACCAAGGTTGTAGTCATACAACCTTAGTTTAAAGAAGTTTTAATATTTTAAAGTGTTGCAATAGAAACTGCACGTGGAAGAACAGGGATGTTTCCTTGAAGCTGGTTAAAGTTTTAAGTCAAAGGATAGGAGTCTTTCAGAAAAGACAAAAGGTTGTTGTATGCCTACCAGGTAATTACATGCAAGATTTAGATGTGTAAGGCTCCCATTTCCAACTTTCCAAATCCACTTTGGTATCACTCTTGAAATCTGGTTATTGGAAAGACTCAAAGTACTTAACTCTGATAGGTTCTTTAAATCAGGAATTCTTCTTAGGTTGTTATATGAAAGATCAAGAGCAAAAAGATTGCATGGCCTTGAAATATTTGCTGGTGTTTGGTGCCATTGATCTTCTTATAAGAGAGATACAAGGATGTTAGATTTCTGAGTTTAAAGATAGATGTTGTGATTAGAGATGTCAAGTGGGTTGGCTCAACCCGGCCTAGTCCATTTAATTTAGGTCCAAGCGTGTCTCGTGCCATACCTAGACCTGCCCATTTACTTATTGTGTTGTATTAGGCTTGATCTAGATAATTTTTGTGACGTCAAGCCCAACCCATGACCCATTTATTAAAGGGCTATGCTCATAAAGTGCTTGGGCTGTGCTTGTGTCCGTATCGATGTTTGTGTTTTTTTTGTTGTCCTTTTAGCTCTTAATGTGTTTTTTCCTACCTAATGTTAAACTTGCAAAAAAAAATAAAAATAAAAACACTAAATTGTAATTAAAGAAAATGCATTATTGATTAAAAAAAAATCTTTTGAGGACAACATGTTATAGAATTTTATACGGTGTGGTTTTTATTGCGTACTTTTCATCTAAATCAAAGAGGGTAAGTATATATTGTTAATTGACAATTTATCAACAACAAAGAATCTATTTGATCTTTTTTCTTTTTTAATCAAATCTATTACAAATTTAAAACTTTTTTTTTTAAAAAATATTTATAAAAGTATAAAGTATATTAGTAAAATTAGTTTTAAATTGCATATTTTAATCATGCTTATAATTAGACTCCAATCGTGCTTTTAACATGCTCGTGCTCATGCCAGGCCCTTACTGTCTGAACTTTCATTCTAATTCTCGAGCTTCGCTACTTCACTTGGAGAAACTCAATCCGTCCTTCAATTGGAGCGGCAAAGATTGTTGAGAGGCAATGCATTCGCTGGAATCCACAAGTCTTCAAAGGCCTAGTAGGATTAAGCAAATGAAAGGCCATGGAAATGGTGGACTGTTTCTCATTGTGGCAGTTAATTACCTAGAAGATAAATCAAATTAGCTCATAATTCAAGTACTGCTAAAACCAAGTAAACCCACGCCAATTATATTGGATTATTTCGTTTAAAAGTCTTTCTATGCTATGGTCAATGGTCTTCTAAAGCATTGACCCAGCAGTCTAAAGTTTGCACTGTCTTAAAATATTAATAATTTAGACATATATTGGCCCACCAAATAGCAACTGCGAGACCATTCATTCTCTGTTTGGTCACATCATTTGATGGATGAAAATTTCGAGGAAATGTGGAGGAATTGCAAATTCGTAACCCTAAAACCAGTTATAACCCACCCCATGCATTATACATACATGACATGTCTCTAGCAAAAGTCCTATTGTGCTATGATCAAAGGTATCAAGAGCACCATTGACTTGTCTAATATTTAGTACTTTTCTTAAGATATTGACAATTTAAAGATACCTTTGCCAGTTATCAGTTGTTTATGACCCATTACGCAAAAATGATAACAACAACACAACAACACAACAACAACAACAACAATAATAGATCATACAATTCTTGGTTCATAGGATTTAAAGAATGAAAATTTCGAGGAAATGTGGTGGAACAAGGATTGCAAGTAGCACGAAGTACAAAAAAACAAAAATTTCCTTTATATCAAAACCCATGAAATTACAAATGGAATTCTTGTCTAGGTAGAGATAGAAATGGACAAGTCAGTCAAGTCAAGTTACAAAAATAGTTAAATGAAAGCAGATTTTTTAGAAAGACCATTCCTTTATTTCAACCGGGCCAAAATGGTTTAAATTCATTGGTCCCCACTCAAATAATTGAGCATATGTTTGGAAAAGTGGTTTTTTTTTTTAGTTTCAACCATTTTTGTAAAATTGTTTTCTCTCACAAAATTTAAACAAAAAAATGGGTTAAACCATAAAAATCGGCTCCAACTGCTCTCCCAAACTTATGCTAAGCATTTCTCATTGCAATAAATTTTTAATTATACGACCTTTTTTTAACGACCATTTTTTAAAAACCGTCGTGATAAAGCGAAAAAAGCATGGCGAGTTATGCCCGCGAAAACAAAAACCATCATGGGATGGGGTGGTAGGTACCACGATAGTTTTTTAAAAAACTGTCATGGAATTGATGGGCTACCACGACGGTTTTTCAAAAAAATCGTCGTGGTAGCTTCAAAAGCATTCCACGATGGTATTTTAAAAAAACCGTCGTGGTAGCTTACTTAAATCTCCTTTCCTACTTTGACATTCAGACACAATTCAGAAACTCACTTCTCAAATACAAACACAGATCCATCCGAATCAGCTGCTACTGTCCCTCTCTGCCTCTACACTCCTTAATCTCAGCCCAAATTGTAAGTTTTTGTCAGAAATTGATAAATTGTTGTTGATTGTAATGTATAATTAATCCAAAATTGATAAATAGTTGTTAAATTTGTTGTTTATTGTAATGACCGGAAAAATCTATAAATTAATAAGTATGATTAATTGAGGATTTTTTTATCATTACTCAGCTAAGTACTTGAGAAAGTACAAGATTTGAGTTTATTAATAAGCAAATTTGAAGGTTTTACTAGCTTAAGACCCTAGAAATAAATAATGTTGTGAATGCACAAATTTATGTGCTTTATCTATGAAACATGTAACAATGTAATGTTATGATAGTACATTAAAATAATTAAAAATAATTATTTAATGTGCTAAACTAAAAGTTTATGATTTATTGATTTCATGCATGAGCCAAAGAGGTGATGTTATTTTGCAAAAAAAATGGAATTTTCCAACTTACTATGACTATGTGGAAAATTCCTATACAATATCAGTTTGACATGAGAAACCTAGATAAATGGTGATCATTAGCTCAACAACCAAAATTCCAAAATGGGGAGCCTAAAGCTTAAGTGCGCAAGTATTGGTCTCAATTCTTACAAGATCACAAGGTATAACAGGACTGCATGATGTTCTATACTTTCATAGTTAGTTACTTACAAGTATAAATAACTATGCAAAATTTATAATAATAATAATAGTAATAATAATAATAAATTATTATTACCAGACGATAATAGAGTTTACAAACATTGCATGAGCCTTTAAAGCAAATGCAAAATCATAAATGAATAAATTACGATCCGTGCAATGATTAAGGAAAGTTTAGAAACATCCATAGATTAAATGTACAACTATAAACAAATTTTTACTAATAAGAGTTCAGGCTATATCTGTAAAGCACGAAATTGTGCAAAGTTTAGAATTTTAAATTAAATTGACTTTTAGGTAATCAATTTAATTTATAAAACTCTTATAAAATTACAACTATTATTTTTATAATGAAATTTGAAGTTCACAATATAAAAATTTTAATGAAAAGAATATGTTATAAATTTTAAAGTTTTTAAAAGTTAAAAATAATAATATTAAAATAATTATATTGAGCAAAGTTTTAAAAGTACAATATCTTTCTTAGAATTCATATACATTTATACATATATATATTTATATATACAGTTGTAAAAATACTTAATCATAGATTTTGAAGACAAATGTATCATAGTTTATTGTTTCAAAATTTAATCACAAAATTCATATAGTACGAATAAATTTATGAAAATGATTTTTGTGTCAAAATGAATATTTTAGTAACACAATAATACAATAAAAGAATTAGAAATTTATGTGACAACGTTTAAAGTGTAAATAAATTATAGTTATTTTTATAAAAAAAAGTACAATTATGTTCACAAAATTTAAAGTTGCAGATCAAAATTGATTTAACCGATACTACATAGTTTAGACTGTGTAGACCATGAAATGGTCTATAAATACTTGACTCAAAAAAAAAAAAAAAAAAAAAACAGCCAACCACCAATCAAATAAGCTCATCCCCTCTCTCTCTACTTTCTCTCTCCTCAAAATCAGTCCAAGATTTTGGCCTCCGTTTTCGACACCTCCCGCACCATTGGAAAAATCTCAAGGAGCTGAGCCTGACGGTGTGTCGTGCCACCTATAACTCTGCCCGAGCAGCTCACGCTTGCCGGCCAAAGTTGTAAAAACACACTTTTTTTCAGTGAGCTCTCTCCTCCATTCGCCCACCGATCGACACGATCCTGGTGTCTATAGACTCAGCTCAATAAGTAGAACAAAATGTAGTAGGTGGTGCTCTTCGATTTTGGCCAAAGAAGCCTTGTCGAAGCTGCTCTTTGCCGCCGTTATGCCACCCTTGATTTTTGCCGCCTCCAACGATGGTGATCGACACCGCCATTGCCATTGTGTTCAGAATACTTTGTTTAGCAAGAGCCCCCACCTTATTGCACCTTAGCCCAGCTGTTGGTTGAAAATCAGAGTCTGTAGCCATCATTCGCCATGGAGCCACCGTGAAATCACTACTTTGGCCGTTCTACCATCGTTGAGTCAAATTGGTGACTCAGTTATGGTCAGAGGGGGATGGGGAAGATTTTCCCCTGTCCAATTTCATGACCCAACTAAGTCTTGCCGGAGTTTGAAAGCCAACGCCATCGACCACCACAATAGCCACTGATGCCACTGTTTCCAATCCCATAGCTCCAAATTGATTGGGGGAAAGGACTCAGAGGATCATGTAAAGACTAATCCCCCAACCAATTTCACAAAAACTCTATCGGAGGACCACGATCGGCCTCCGCCTTTATGCGCTGCCTCGAGAAGCCTTGGGCAGCCGTTCGATGTGATTGTGTGGTGCACCATAGCCACCAACATACTCAAACAAGTGTGGGGAACAAAACCCCCAAGCCAATTTGGCTGAACCACCATCGAGAAACTGAGATCGGAGACACCGATTTTGGCCAAGAAATCCATCCTCTATTCAAGTAGTTGGAGTTCAAATTGAGCCAAATTGAGGCAACCATTGAACTCAGGAGGGTCAATTTAGGTGGGGTAGGCTTGAGCTCAGCCACCAACGGAGCCAATTGACACCGATCAACGGCTGGTGAATGGCGGTCAACGTCGGTCAACCACCACTTTGGGATTTTATGATCTGGATCTCCGATTGATGAACCGAGGCTGCTTCCTGATTCATTTCGACGCTCTGAACGCGATGGTGATCTTCGTTCGAGCTAATTTTACTCTGATGAAAATCATCCGGTATCGACTGGACGTAGATCGAGGCAGCTTAGACTGTAATAACATAGTCCAAAATGATGTTTTTAGCAATAATAAATCTCCATAGATCATTCCTAGACATCCACAGTCACTCGAGGAGCACTGTTGAGGATGTTGCACAGACTGTGGATACAGTGAGATGTAACTGGATCCGCTTAGCTCGGAGTCCAAGTAAGTAGGAACCTCGCCTACAGTATGAATAGTTTTAAAAATAAATTGATTTTAAATATTTTCATAAAATTTATGAAAATGCATGATCAGTGATTTGTGATGTTGTTATATGTTGTGATGTGATATGTTATGTCATGACATGATATGAAATGCTATGATGACGATGATATGATTAATGTGTAATGTATGCAATATTTAAATTATATTGTTTAATCACCTTCAAGTCAAGTATAATTATGATTTACGATTCATGAATTATGAAATTGTGATGTCATGTAGTGATAAGTCATGCTGTATACACACAATAAGACAAGTGAAACTTATAAGATAAGTTAAGGGTGTCGTACTAACCTCCTGACCCATGGGGAGGCTCCATGTTAAAGTAATGAATGATCTTGGTGTCGTTGGGACCTCGTAAATCCTAACTTCCCAAGACTCGCGTGCAACCGGTATGATCACTTGGGCCCAAAGTAAGAAGATAAGTTATAGCTAAAGTAATTAAGCATAAAACAAGTTGATAAATAAGCATAAAATGTTCATGCATATTTTTATTAAAATGATTTTCAATTATGTTTTGCGAGACTAATTCCCTACTTGTTGAGTGAAAGCTCATTTAAGTATGTTCATGTTGTAGGTAAAAAAATGTAATGACCGAAAAAATCCAGAAATTAATAAGTATGATTAATTGAGGATTTCCATCATTACTCAACTAAGCACTTGGGAAAGTATAAGATTTGAGTTTATTAATGCGCAGATTTGAAGGTCTTGATAGCTGTAAGACCTTAGAAATAAATAATCTTGTAAATGCATAAATTTATGTGCTTTATTTATGAAACATGTAACAATGTAATATCATGATATTATATTAAAATAGTTAAAAATAATTATTTAATGTACTAAACTAAAAATTTATGATTTATTGATTTCTTATACGAGCCAAAGAAGTGAGCTTTATAAGAATATCAATTAGAAAGTTTAAATTATGATTAATTGACAAAAAATAGAATTTCCAACTTACTAAGATTATGTGAAAATTCCTATATGCTATTAGTTCAGTCAAAGAAATGCAGATCAATAGTGATCATGAGCTCTATACCATGATTCAGAAAATGGTGAGCACTAAAATCAAGGATGCAAGAATTTCAACGTTTTAAATATGTATAATTAGTTACTATACACATTAATAATTACGTAAGATTATTATTGTTGTTGTAATAATAATGACAATAATAATAATATCAGTCGTCAAAATAATAGTGAATAAGAAGAAGAAGAATAGCATTAATAGAGTCCACAAACGCGGATCTATTGGTAAGAAGTGGATCTATAAATAGCTCTTTACGAGAAATAGTTCAGATTATATCCGTAAAGCACGAGATTGTGCTAAATTTGAAATTTTAAATTAAATTGACTTTTAGATAGTCAATTTAATTTACAAAACTTTTATCAAATTACAACTATAGTTTTTATAATGAAATTTGAAGTTTGCAATATGAAAAATTTTAATGAAAATATATGTTTTAAATCACATTTTAAAGTTTTTAAAAGTTAAAAATGATAATAATACTTATATTGAGCAAAGTTTTAAATACATAATATCTATCTTAGAATACATACATACATATATAAAAATATATACACATATATAAATATGGATACCGTTGTGAAAAAAAAAAGAGGGGTTAAAAAAAAAAGTTAATCATCTATTTTAAAGATAAATGTATTAAAGTTTATTGTTCCAAAATTTAAATCACAAAATCCGTATAGTATGGATAAATTTATGAAAAGTATTTTTATGTCAATATGAATATTTTAGTAACGCAACAATACAATAAGAGAATTACAAATTTATGTGATTATCTTTAGAGTGCAAATAAATTACAGTTTTTAAATGTACAATTATATTCACAGAAAATTTAAGTCTATGGATCAAATTTGAGCTATCCGATACTACACAGATTGGACTGTGTAGACAACAAAATGGCCTATACATACATGACACAATAATAAAAAAAAAAATTTGGCCAATCAATTAACTCAACCACTCTCTCTACTTTCTCTCTCTATACTTTCTCTCTCCTCAAACTCAGTCTAAGATCCGGCCACCATTTTCAACACCTCCCACACCAATGGAAAGCTCTCGACGAGCTGAGTCTAATGGTGTACCATGCCGTCCAAAACTCCGCCTGAGTAAGCCACACGTGCCGTCCGAAGTAGCGGTGAAACCTATTTTTTTGACGTGATTTCTCTGTCGTTTGACCACCAATCGATGTGATCTTGGTGTCCACAAACTCAGCATAAAGATAGGAACAAAATGGTATCAACCTCACCTTTCAATTCCAATTGGAGCAAAATGATGGAGCTACCCCTATTTTCGTCGCCACGCCACCTCGTGATCTTGCTAGCACAGACGATGGTAATTGACACCACCCAACCTAAAAGATTCAGAGGATGACGCTGAGTTGATCTGCACATCCAATTTCACCTTACCGCTGTAGCCAATCAGAGTTTAAAGTTACCACCGTCAAGCTGCCATGGAGTTCACCGATCTCATAGCTTCGGCCACCGCCGAGCCCAATTGACATAGGCATCATGTTCAGACCCTCAAGGAGAGCAAAAGCCCTCATTCAATTTAGCCTTAGCTTGGCCGCCCAATGAAGGATGGAAGTCACCACCGGCGTCGTCGTGGGGGAGCTCGACTTCACCATTTCAAGTAATGTTGGACCAAATTGGTAACGCCATTAAGCTCAAAGAGGGACGGGGAACATTTTCCCCCTCCCAATTTCATGAGATGTTGCCGGATCGATGGAGAACAGCCTCCGTCGTTTAGCTCCGCCATGGTGGATTTGAAGCCACCATTCCACGCTGTGTTAAGCCATGCCATTAAGGGGGAAACACTCAGAGGATGTCGGGGAAGGAAATCCCCAACTCAATTTCACGGTAGCTCTGTCGAAGATAGGAGATCGGAGCTACTGGTTTTGGCTGAGAAATCCATCCTCGATTCAAACAATTGGAGTTCAAATTGAGCCAAATTGGGGCGACCATTGAACCCAGAAGGGTCGATTTAGGGGGGGTAGGCTTGAGCTCAGCCACCAATGGAGATCAATTGGCACCGGTCAACGGCCAAGTTGGGTTTTTGTGATCCGGACTTCTGATCGATGATCCGAGATCACCTCCTGACTTGTTTTGATGCTCTGAAAGTGATGGTGACCTCTGTTTGAGCTAATACCACTCTGATGAAAATCATCCAGTACCGACTACACACGAATCGAGGCAACTTAAACTGCAGTAATGAAGTTTAGAATGGTGTTTTCAATAGTAATAAATCTCCATGGAGCATTCTTAGCCATTTACAGCCGCTCGAGGAGCACTGCTGAGGATGCTGCATAGGCTATAGATACAGCGAGATGCAACTAGACCTGCTCAGCTCGAAGTCTAAGTAAGTAGGAATCTCGCCTATAGTATGAATAGTTTTAAAAATAAATTAATTTTAAATATTTTCATAAAATTTATGGAAATACATGATCAGTGATTTGTTGCACTGTTATATGTTATGATGTGATATGTAATGTTATGACATGATATGAAATGCTATGATGATGATATGATTAAGGTGTGATGTATGCAATAATTAAATTATATTTTTTAATCACTTTCATGTCAAGTATGATTATGATTTACGATTCATGAATTATGAAATTGTGATGTCATGTAGTGATAAGTCATACTGCATACACACAATAAGACAAGTGAAACTTATAAGACAAGTTAAGGGTGTCGTACCAACCTCCCGACTCATAGGGAGGCTCCATGTTAAAGTAATGAATGATCTTGGTGCGGTTGGGACCTCATGAACCCTAACTTCCCAAGACTCGTGCACAACCGGTACAATCACTGGGTCCCAAAGTAAAAAGATAAGATACAGTTTAAATAATTAAGCATAAATCAAGTTGATAAGCAAGTATAAAATGCTCATGCATATTTTTATAAAAATGATTTTTAATTATGTTTTGCGAGACTAATTTCCTACTTGCTGAGCGAAAACTCATTTAGGTATGTTCATGCTATAGGTAAGAAAACCTGTCAGTGCACTTGATGGGTAGTGGTGAGCGGCAGACGAATGGTGAAGATAGGAATGGATACCATTTATGCAAAGTAATATTTCTACTTTTTTAGTTTACAAATTTATGCATGTTTTCATTTACAAAATTATGTATGTCTTTAGTTTGCAAAAGTTATGTACATATAAATAGTAATTAAAATTACATAATCATGTTTTAAAAACTGAGATCATGATTACGCAACCTTAGTCTCAAGGATTTCAAGATTTAAAAATGTTGCAATAGACAATGCAACAAATGCACGAAAATTTATAAGAAAGAAAATTATAAGTTGATTTGGAATTACAAAGGATTACAGGAGTTTTACATTATGTTAAGAAATGAATTTTATGGATATGTTTTTATGAAACTATTATGAATTAAGTTTAAAAGAAAAGCTTTAAGAAATTAGTATCTTAAATTTAAAGGTTTAAGTTATAAGAAATTATGTTTTGGTTAGTTTAAGAAGGTTTACTTTTAAGAAAATAATATATTATTTTTAAGATGTTAAAATTATAAGTAATATATATATATATAAATAATTGTTAAGAAAGTTTTAAAGAGTATTTAAATGGGATTTTATTTTAATATTTAATTTAAAATTGTTTTGAAAATAGTTTTATTTAAATGAGAAATGTCTTTAAAGTAATAGTTGCTAAATAATTATCCTTATGTTTAAAAAGAAAAGTTCAAGGAAATTACTATGGTTATGTTTCAAGAAATTAAGGTTACGAGTTATGTAAAGGATCATGATTTGGAAAGTATAATTGAGTTAAAACATAATGATTATTATTACGTTATTATTACGTTTGAGAAATTTATGTTATTATGTTAGGTTTATGAAATTAAGTTTTGAGAAATGATTATTATATCTTTTAAGGTTACATGTTGATAGTTCTTTATCATCAAGAATCCATTTGTTATTAAGTTTTGGAAAAGCAGTTATTACCTTCTTTAAGGTTTTATGTCAAGGATTCTATAATAAGAATCCATTTTCAAAAAAAAATTTATTCTGAAATTTTTATACTTTATTCGTAAGTAAGTTTAAGTTTACAGTCACGTTTAAGTTAAGTGACGGCCACGTAGGGAGGGTCGTCACAGAAAAACCTATCAGTGGCACTTGATGGGCAGTGGTGAGCGGCGGACGAATGGTTAAGATAGGAATGGATACCGTTCACGCAATGTAATATTTTCGCATTGTTATTTTACGAATTTATGCATGTTTTATTTTACAAAATTTTGTATATTTATACCTTACAAAAAGTATGTATATAGGAATAAGTAAATAATTTATGGAATCAGGTTTTAAAAACCAAGATCGTGATTACATAACCTTGGTCCAGAAGATTTTAAAGTTTAAAAAAAATGTTGCAATAAATGATGCAACAAATGTGCGAAGTTTTCAAGTGAGAAAATTATATGATCATTTATAATAAGAAAATGTTTACATAAGTTTCATACCAAAATAAGTAATGATTTTTATGAATATGTTTTAGGAATTTACATTTATGAAAGTTTAGATGAATATGCTTCAAAAATTATTATTATCATGTCGGTTTAAGTAAACAAGTTCCCAGTAATTATTATTATGATAAGTTCCAAAAAGATTAATTTTTAAGATATCAATATGTTATTTTTAAGATGTTAAAATTATAAGTAAAATATATAAATAATTTTTAAGAAAGTTTTAAAGAGCATTCAAATGGGATTTTATTTCAATATTTAATTTAATATTGATTTGGAAATAGTTTTATTTAAATTGAGAAATGTCTTTAAAGTAATTGTTGCTAAATAATTATTCTTATGTTTAAAAAAGAAAAGTAAAATTACTATGGTTATGTTTCAAGAAGCCAATGTTATGAGTTATGTAAAGGATCATGCTTTTAGAAATTATAACTAGGTTATTATTATTACGTTTGAAAAATTCATGTTATTATGTTAGGTTTGCGAAATTAAGTTTTGAGAAATGATTATTATATTTTTTAAGGTTATATGTTTAGAGTTCTTTATCATCAAGAATCCATTTGTTATTAAGTTTTGAAAAAACAGTTATTACTTCCTTTAAGGTTTCATGTCAAGGATTCTATAGCGAGAATTCATTTAAAAAAAATTATTCTAAAATTTATGTACTTTATTCTTATGCATGTTTAAGTTCATGATCACGTTAAGTTAAGTGACAGCCACGTAGAGTGGGTCGTCACATTTATTTTGTGAAATTTGTATTGTGGATCATGGGTATGATTTCTTTGTTTTATAATGAGTATGTGCAACTTGTTTTATGATGGGTGATGTTTTTGTTTTATGATTAATTAATATATATATATAGGTGGGTATATATATATAAATTGTGAAATTAATTTTAATTGAATATTTGCTATTTATTATTTCGATTTAGGAATTGCAAAATGGATAGAAAATGGATGTGGGATTTTCAATTATCTAGAGAGTATATGAATGGTGTGGAATAGTTCTTGGATTTTGCCAAAAGTCACACCAATGGTGATAAAATTTGGTATCCTTGTATTCAATGTGGAAACTATAGATTGCATCCAATTCCAATTGTTAGAGGACATTTATTTCGAAATAGAATTATAAGTAGTTATCAAATGTGGCATTTTCATAGTGAGTCTAATTTCAATCCAACTTTACTAAGTAAAGAAAAGTAAGCTATTGTGGAGGATAATATGAATGATCAAGACAATATAGTTGACATGGTCAATAATTTAGAAGAACACTTTGTGCACTGTCCGGATTTATTTGAGACAATGATTAATGATGCGGAGACACCTGTGTATGAGGGGTGTACTAATTTCACTAAATTGTCTGCTTTAGTTGGATTATGGAATTTGAAAACGTCGGGTGGGTGGTCAAATTCTAGTTTCACAAAGCTTTTGAAATTTTTAAGAAGGCTTTTACCAGAGGGTAATAATTTACCAACTAGTATGTATGAGTCTAAGAAGACTTTGAGCACTTTGGGAATGGATTATGAGAAAATTCATGCTTGTGAAAATGATTGTGTTCTCTATAGGAATGAGTATGAGGACGAGAATTATTGTCTAGTTTGTCAACAAGCAAGGTGGAAGAAAGGAAAGGAGCCAAAAGACGGCAAGAATGGAGTACCAAAGAAAGTGTTATGGTACATTCTACTAGTACCACGTTTGAGGCATTTATTCAGAAACCCAGAACATGTCAAGAATTTGACATGGCATCATGACAAACAGGTGGATGATGGTATGCTTAGACACCCAGCAGATTCACCACAATGGAAGACTTTTGAAGCCCATCATCCTAACTTTAGTGCGGATCTAAGAAACATACATTTCGCTTTGTCGACGAATGGAATAAACCCACATGGTTACATAAGTAGTAGGCGTAGCACTTGGCCCATAATACTTGTGAACTATAATCTCCCTCCAAAGATGTGCATGGAGCGGAAGTTTTTAATGTTGTCGTTGTTGATTTCGGGTCCTCACCAACCAAGCAATGACATTGATGTATACTTAGCACTGTTAATCAATGACCTAAAAAAGTTGCGGGAAAATGGAGTTAAAGTTAGAGATGCTTACCGAAAAGAGACGTTCACACTTCATACAATGTTGATATGGACAATTAATGACTTCCCTGCATATGGTAATTTATTTGATTATTCGGTGAAGAGTTCTATTGGTTGTCCTATTTGCATGACGGAAACGTCTCACAAACGGATGAAGAATGGTAAGAAAATTGTTTTTCTTGGTCATGGAAGTTGGTTGCCAAGAGATCATCGCTACTGCAAACAAAAGAAAGCCTTTGACGGCAACAGTGAAAGAGACCCTCCTCGCCCTTTGACAGGTGAACAAATATTTGAAATGCTAAAAGATATAAAAGTCGTATTCGGTAAGAGAGAGCGAGGTAAGAACGAGCTGCCAAATGATGAACTATGGAAAAAAAGATCAATCTTCGTTGATCTTCCATACTGGAAGACACTTTTTGTTCATCATTGCTTGGATGTTATGCATATTGAGAAAAATGTTTATGAATCCGTAGTCGGCACGTTGCTTGACATTCTGGGCAAGACTAAGGATGGTGAAAAAGCTCGATTGGATCTCATGAAAATGGAGATTAGGCCTAATTTATTTCTCGAGAAAAGAAGGAACCATACTTACCTCCGACAAACACACGTTATCTAGAGTTGAAAAGAGAAAAGCTCTGTGAATGGCTTGCTTCATTAAAAGTGCTAGACGGGAATTCTTAGAACTTCAAAAAGTTAGTTTCGGTGAAGGATTTGAAACTTATTGGCATAAAAACACATGATTGTCATGTGTTGATGCAGCAATTACTACCACTTGCTTTACGGGAAATTCTAACAAAGGATGTGAGATTTGCAATTTTCAAGTTGTGCTTGTTTTTCAATTCAATATACTCGAAGGTCATTGATCCACTTGTGCTAGATTCATTGCAATTGGAGTTGGTGCCAACCTTATGCATGCTTGAAAAGTATTTTCCACTGGCATTTTTTGACATCATGATTCATTTAATGGTGCACTTAGTACGTGAAGTTAATTTATGTGGACCAGTGTATTTGAGATGGATGTACCTGTTTGAAAGATATATGAAGGTTTTAAAGGGTTATGTGAAGAATCGAAATAGGCCAAAGGGATATATTGTAGAAAGTTACATAGCCAAGGAATTGGTTGAATTTTGCTTCGAGTATGTATCTAATGCGGACATAATTGGGGTGCCAAAGACTATAAACATGGAGGCTAGGGGACTTTCTACGGGCAATCCTTCATCAGTAAATCGAGAAGAGTGGGAGTAAGCTTGTCTTTATGTCTTGCACAATGCTAATGAAGTGGAGCCTTTCATTGAGGTGTACATGAACGAATTAAAAAAAGCATACCCCAAAAGAGCAAGAAATAAGAAGTGGTTGCAAGATGAACACAACCGGATCTTTTGGTTGTATATTAGAGCACGCATCTATGGCAAGTGCTCCATATCACAAGATGGAGGCATGTCACAGGAGTTGGAGAACCTAGCTAGAGGACCGTCATCGGTAGTTACAAGGTATACGTCATATTCTATAAATGGTTATACTTTCTACACTCACGAAAGAGATGAAAAGCATCCGGTGCAAAATAGCGATGTGACTCTCCATGCTGAGGCTATACATATTGCCTTCACCAATGACAAGAATCCGGTATATGGGACTATGAGCTACTTTGGTTTCATTGAAGATATTTGGGAACTTGATTATGGAGGATTACACATAGCACTTTTTAAGTGCAAGTAGGCCGACAATAACTATGTTAAGAATGACGATAACGGTGTCACAGTAGTTGACTTTAGAAGATTAGGATACTAGAATGATCCCTTCATTATGGTATCACAAACAATCTAAGTTTTTTATACTACAGATCCCCAAGACATGGAGTTGTCTCTGGTCGTCCCGACAAAGCCAAGAATAGTTATCGATGGTGAAGAAGTTGATGAGGGTTGCATAGACATCCCTTTATTCACAAAGGGATTGCCACTGGTTGAAGAGATAGATAATTTTGAAGATGATGTTTTGCACTTGCTTCGTGAAGATATGGAATGGATATGTATTAAGGAACAATGAAAAAAAAGATAAAAAGATAAGCATCAATAAACCAATTTATTTTAATTTACTTTTAACATTTTTTTTAAACATTTTTTGTTAATTTATTTCATTTTTGAATCTTTTTTTAAGGGTTTTGTATATCTATCTATAGTTAAATTTGTGCTAAAAACAGAGATAAAGTATACATTCTAGGCCATTGGATGCTTAACACATGGGCTGGCTACTCTGGGCAGCAAAGAATATTATGTGTAAGAAATATTTAAGACAATTTTTTACGACGTTTTTTTCAAAAAACCATCGTGAAATGATGTCTTTCACGACGGTTTTTGAAAAAAACTATCGTGCAAAGTTCAAAAACCGTCATGGAAAGCTTCTCATAGCATAAAAATTGCTGTGAAAAGCAAGACTTTTCCACGACGGTTTTTGCAAAAATCGTCGTGGAAAGCTTCTCATAAAATTTTATATGTGGTGAAAAGCATATTTTCCATGACAGTTTTTGCAAAAACCGTTGTGGAAAGCTTGTCACAGCAATTTAGATGTTGTGAAAAACATATTTTCCATGACAGTTTTTGCAAAAACAGTCATGGAAAGCTTGTCACTACATTTTATATGTTGTGAAAAGCATATTTTCTACGATGGTTTTTGCAAAAACCGTCGTGGAAAGCTTCTCATAGCAAAAAAAAATGCTGTGAAAAGCAGGCTTCTTCCATGATGGTTTTTTGCAATAACTGTCGTGGAAAACCAAGTCTTCCACTATAATCAAAAACAGTCATGGAAGATGTTATGTACTATTACACATTCGACGACAATTTCTGCAAAACCCTCCCCAACCCACCCTTCGCCCCCCTCGCCCCCTCCTTCACCCGCCTCTAGCCCCTCGCCCCGCGCCCCCCCCCCGCCACCCACCCCCCATCGCAATATTTGAAATTTGTGCAAAAACCCTCACCCCTCCCTCCTCGCCCCCACCCACCCCCCTCCCTCTTCGCCCCCTCCCCCACCTGGCCCTCAGCTCCACCCACCCCCTTGCCTTTTGCCCCTCGGCCCCACCCACCCCCCACCCCCCTTGCCCCTACCCACGGCCCCCACCTACCCCCTT
>CAMOHE010042360.1:0-23120 GCA_946598075.1 Artocarpus hirsutus
ACTGTGGTTGTATCATAATATTGTCAGTACCATATGTGTGTGCACAATATGTGGGCTAGTGGGACTCATACGCGTTCCACCCCATATTTAATTATTTTAATATTATTTCTATCTGTTTAATTATTATGATGATTCGTTTATTTCTTTAACTTATTTATTCAAACGATTTTAAAATTATCGCATTTTATTTATAAATTTCATTTTAAAACCCTGATTTTTAACCAAATCTTTACTTAATTAACTTAATTAAACCACCACGTCACCTCCCGTACTCCGGGGCGTGACAATGATTGAGATTGATTTAGGTAAAAATTAATATTAAAGAATGAGTGTAATTAGTTGTGGGTTGTTTTTATTTTAACTTGGGTACATAGCGCAATTTCTAACCATTGATCTGAGGGTCCAAATTAACACTCCACCCTTGAGAAGAAATTCTCTCGGTGGAGAATTTTTTTTCTCCATAATTTTTCCCAAAACAATAATCGAACATGAACTAATTTTCAGATACGTGCATTGGAACCTGAAAATCTTGTGCACATAAAAAGCTTTATTATAGGAGAGAGATCAAAAGTCGTGTTTTGTTTTCCTTAAAAAAAATCAAGTTTTGTTTTTTGTTTTTTGTTTTTAGAACAGCATTGTTTTTAATTCACACAAATAATCATCATTTATTTCAAACCACCACAAATGACTCTTTTTTGGACACCCACAACTTTTTTTTTTGTTATTTTAGAATAGATCAACCGTTTTTTTGAAGGAACAGATCTATCGTTTTTAAGTTCTAATTCATGACCAAATGAAATTGTACTGACTAAAAAAATGGTCTTACGCATTTAACTACAATTTACAAATGGTGAATATTTGACTTGCATGACATACTTACAAGAATAGAATTGAAATAAAACAAATCTTTTGAATATTTTAAGAATAACATTATTATACAAGCTCTGATTTGGTAATGCTTTTGTTTTCGATTTTGTAAATAACAAACTATGGGCCACGGCTGGTATCAACATCAGTTGATGAGAGGGGACGAGCGATCAAGGCCCTGTTGTAACGCCCTAAACGGACGTCACAGATGTCGTTATATTCATTTATTTAACTATTAATTGAAGTAAAATTACTTATTTAAAAACATGTATTTGAAAACATAATTTGGAAAACAAACGTAGAATCCATACATACATTTTTTTTAATCAATAATCAATATTTTAATCTTTTTTTATAATAATAATAAATTACTTGATCATAAACATCCTTTAAATAATTTGCCAATACCATTGAAAAATTGAATTAACTTTTAAAACATTATAAAAAATCTACATATACAATTCGACAGGCTGAACTCGAGACTTTGGGGCCGCCCGAGGCTCTACAAAACAAGGTTTCAAAATTGGTAGGATCGGCAGGTCGGTACAGGGTAGTCAGCAGACCGTCCCTACATCCTAGTCCAACCAGTAATGGTCTGCAGGCCGAACTCTTAAAAATCAGAAATTAATTTTTTTTAAACAAGTTCCAAAACTTCAAGGTGCAGAAACAACAAACATACTCAGAAATAAAAACATAAAAATAAACATAGTTCCAAAGTTTTTAAAGCTTCTTTCTTTCTTGGCATCTTCCGTTTGCAATTCATCTTGCTAAGCACACATGCCTTTCTATGCCGTCCGTCTAATCTATTATCTTCTTACCCTTATCTGTAATATGATATAAAACTGAATAAGCTAATGCTTAGTAAGTACATTTATATCTCACAACTTAAAACATTTTATGAACATCATCATCATAATAGTGCACTAGGCACAATTTCATAAGGAACATATCTTTCATTACATTGACCATATTAAAACTTAATTCATTTTATCTTAAGGGCCCAAGTGTTGCACCATAAACATCATCATCGTAGGCATGCCGTCATGAGAGGGGAGGGGTAGCTAATCCCAAACCAAACATGACATCATAAACATAAACATATCATAACATTGGGTATGCAATACTTATTTAGGTGATACATATATACATACTTATACTTTCATACTTTGAAATACGTCATCATCATACATGCATAATTTGTGAACATCAAATCTTTCATAAGTGATATAAAATGAAATCATCATAGAATTATCATCATAAACATAATTTCATACTTTTATAATCTATATCATGCTGCAGGTAAGAATGTAATTACCTTAATAAGCTTACTTAACCTTAATTTGTAGGTGACGATGCCGCGGTCTCGATGTGCTCACTTCATATTGTGTCTGTGTCATACTTTCGTTTAAAAATGGCAATTAACATATATTTTTAACAAATTAATCACCACAACATAATATCCATTACTATATAACATCACACATTCATTTATCTCATAAATACATCAATTCATACTACCTTTTTCAATAGCCATAAAAATTCTATTTAACAATTTAAATATGCCACAAAAATTAAATACCAAAACTGCCTGAAATTAGCAAAACAGCGAACAATTCTAACTTACATTAACATATTAAATTATCTATAACCTAAATTAATTCTATAAAAATACTACATATAATAGACACTTAAAATTACAATATAGTCAAAAATCACCTTTCAATAAAATTCAACCATCCCAAAACATGCATTGGAAGACATAAACAATAATAACTTTTAACATTTAGGCAGTGAGTTGCATACATTATTCATTTTCCAATAATTAAAATAAAATTATTTAGACTCTAAAATTCTAATAACAGCCTTTTAACATATAATTACAGAAGCATAAAAATATTTTATCACCAAATAAATTCATTAAATCATACAAAAACATCACATCATAAAAGTTCATCAATTTTCTGTTAAAACAGTCTAAGAAACCTAGCTTCAATAAAATTTCATAACACATATAATATTTGTCATATTATCATGAGACTTTCCTATTCATAAACTAACATATACGTAAACATATACATATGAAATTTCGTGAGAAATAACTTTCATTTGAGTTAAGAACAAATGCTAAATTTATGTGCACATAAACATTCAGCAATAATTTTTATGAGTGGTAAGGAGAAGAAAAATTCATAACTTATCATAGAAACATTCAATAAACGTAAAATTTGGAGGAGCATCACATAACACGCATATGAATAACATTTTAAAATTTTAGGGTAAACTAAAATTCTTAAACAAAAAAATATAGTAGTCAAATGAAAGGGGAAGGATTACATTTCAGAAATACCGAAGGAAATTAGTTCTTACCTTAAACAAAATTTCTTCTCAAACCTCCTTGAATTAACCCCAACGAAATTTCAATATATCTTTCAAATATTTTGCAACCAAAATTAAAGAGAAAAAGAAGAGGAGGACATGGAGAAGGAAAGGGAAAATAGAGTGTCTCTGAGAAAATTTTTAGAGAGGAAAAAGAATGATAGTGAGAGGTGGTTTATGTGAAAATGAAATAATGTAAAAGAAAAACTCACCTTCTCTATAATTATCAAAAATTTTCTGACTAAATTAGTGTAAATTTGCGTGGGAATGGAGAGAATTGAGGGGGAAAAAGTCAAAGTTTTCAAAAATGGTCCAAGTTACCATATTTCTCAATTTCAAAGGAGGAAACTTCATCAATTAAATCCAATCAATCAAAAGTCAAATGTTATATTACTCAAAATAAAAAAAAATTAAGCCAAAAATGTGCCAATCAATCAATAATCATTATTTAATCGCATTCAATCATCATCGTCACAATTTTAGGAGATTTCTGTTGACTGCTCGTCAGCTGTCATCAGCCTACCGATGTTTCACTTCGGCCTGTCGAATCCTAGAAGTCTGGCTTGCCGATCCTTGAGGGCCATTTCAGCTTGCCGAACTGCCGTACACACTAAAGTTTAACAAAACATTAATTATTGCAAAAATTATCATATAACAGACAACGTAATTGACATGAACATTTTGAGCATATCGATTTCACGTGACCGTCACCTATCATCACACTTAAAATAAAATAGTTAGCACCATTATATCATATATCATAACACATACCAATAAAGAAATTACTTAACGTCGTCACTAATTTGACATATTTTGTTACATGAAAATCGACGGGTGTTACAATTTTTCCCACCTTATAAGAGTTTCATTCTCGAAACTCAGAATAGTTGCTGGTACTTAATTCTCATGTCATCTTCACGTTTCCATGTGGCTTCTTTCACTTGGTGATTTCGCTATGACACCTTGACCTATGGAATTTCTTTATTCCTCAAGGTCTTGGTTTTGCGATCAAGCATCTCCACTAGCTTTTCTTCATAACTTAAGTCATCTCGTATCTCGATCACTTATGGCTCAATCATGTGCATAGGGTCTGGAACATATTTCTTGAGCATTGAAATGTGAAATACGTCGTGCATTGTTGACATCTCTTATGGCAATCGCAGCTGATACGTTACTTTACCTATCCACTTCACTATTTCATAAGGTCTAATGAATCTTGGGTTTAGCTTGCCTTTCTTTCCAAACCTCATAACTCTTTTCATCGATCCAACTTTTAAAAATACAAATTCGCCTACAGCAAATTATAAGGGTCTTCTTCTTCTATCAGCATAACTCTTCTGACGGCTTTGCGCAGTCTCTATTCTTTTTCTTATCAACTTTATCATCTTAGAGGTTTTGTTGACAAAATCAGTCTTTTCATCATCGACGCCTTCCATCAACTTTTTTTCACCAGCTTCATGCCAACATATAGGCTCCCTACATTTTTGCCTATACAAGGTCGTATAAGGTGCCATTCCAATTGTCGCCTGGTAGCTGTTGTTGTAAGTGAATTCCACTAACGGTAGCATTTTACACCAACTGGTCTTGAAGTCGAGAGTACAGGCCTGAAGCATATCTTTTAAGATCAAGTTCATCCTTTTTGTTTGGCCATCAGTCTGAGGATGAAAAGCTGTACTAAAATGTAACTTGGTCCCCATTGTAGTCTGTACACTTTTCCAGAACTTGGATGTGAACCTGTCATCAAGGTCTGAGATGATGGACTTAGGGATTCCATGCAGTCGTACAATCTCCTTAACATAGAGTTTCGCTAACCGTTCCATGGAGTAGGCGATCTTGATAGGAATGAAATGCACTGTCTTCGTTAGTCGATCCACAATAACCCAAATAGCATCATAACCATTCATAGTCTTGGGCAATCCGATAATGAAATCCATTACGATATCCTCCCATTTTCATTCCAGTATCTGGATTGACTATAAATCACCACCAGGTCTCTGATGTTCAGCTTTAACTTGCTAGCATGTCAAACATTTCTTCACATATATGGCAACATCTTGCTTCATTCCAAACCATCAGAAGTTATCCCTTAGATCATTATACATCTTTGTTGCACCTTGATGAATTGAGTAAGGAGTTTCATGAATTTCTACCAAGATTCTTTCCTTTAGGTCATCAATGTTTGGAACACATAAGCGGTCCTTGAGATACAGAGTTCTGTCATCTGCAATTCGAAACTCTTTACATTTGCCTACTTTCATTTCCTACTTAATCCTTGCGAGGCTTACATCATCATTTTGCTTACTTCAAATCTCATCATGTAGCGATGGAGCAAGAGTGAGTGCTGATAGTTGGCCTGTGACAAGTTTCAAACCGAAGTCTAGAATTTTTTTTCTTAAAGGTTGAGACATTGCTTGTAATGACATCAATGTAGCCACTACCTTCCTACTCAAAGCATCAGCCACTCGGTTAGCCTTTCCAGGATGATAAAGGATTTTACAATCATAATCCTTCACCAATTCAAGCCATCTTCGATGTCTCATGTTTAGGTCCATCTGACTAAAGAAGTACTTTAAACTTTGATGATAGGTGAAGATCTTGTATTGGACCCCATATAAGTAATGCCTCCATATTTTTAGTATGAAAACAACAGCTGCTAACTCAAGGTCATGAGTAGGATAGTTCTTCTCGTAATCCTTTAGTTGTCTCAATGCATAGGCGATCACTCTGTCATTTTGCATTAAAACAGCACCAAGGCCATCTTAGATGCATCACTATAAATCACAAATCCATCGTTTCCATCCGGAATAGCCAAAACTGGAGCTGCCGTTAGCCTTTTCTTCAATTTTTGGAAACTCTTCTCACATGCTTCTATCCATCCATACTTCTTTCCCTTGTGAGTTAGATTCATGAGTGGCACTGCTATCTTGGAGAAGTCTTCCACAAATCTCTGGTAATAACCGGCTAGGCCCAAGAAGCTTCTGATCTTACTTGCATTCGTCGGTTGTTTCTAGTTGAGAACAGCCTCCACCTCTACAGGATCTACCATAATCCCTTCCTTTGTTATTACATGCCCCAAAAAAGACACTTTGTCAATCCAGAACTCACACTTGGAGAATTTTGCATATAGTTGGTGTCTTCTTAATGTCTCCAACACAATTCTTAGATGCTCCACATGTTCTTCTTGACTCTTCGAATAAATAAGAATATCATCAATAAACACAACAACAAATTTATTGAGGAAATCCTTGAATACCTGATTCATCAGATCCATGAAGGCTACAGGTGCATTCGTTAGACTAAAAGGCATAACCACAAACTCATAGTGACCATACCTCGATCTGAAGGCTGTTTTTGGGATGTAACCTTCTTTAATCTTCAACTGGTGATATCCCGACTATAGATCAATCTTTGAGAACATAGATGCACCCTTAAGCTGATCAAACAAGTCATCAATTCGAGGCAATGGGTACTTGTTCTTGATTGTTACCTTGTTTAACTCTCTATAGTCGATATAGAGTGTCATAGTGCCATCCTTCTTCTTAACAAACAAGACTAGAGCTCCCCATGGTGAGTGACTCGACCTAATGAAGCCTTTGTCAAGAAGTTCTTTTAGTTGGGAATGAAGCTCCTTTAACTCTACTAAGGCCATTCTATACGGTGCCTTCGAAATCAAGTTGATGCTTGAAGCGAGCTCGATCTCAAATTCAACTTCTCTATCAGGAGGTAGGCTTGACAGATCATCTGAAAAAACACCTCTAAGTGCCACATCTTCAATTCTTGTCTTTTCTGCCTCGCTTTTATATACAATGTTGGCCAAATAGCCCATGCAACCGCTAGCTAACAACTTCCTTGCTTTCATGACAGACAAAAACATACTAGGTTTCTTCTTCGACTCGCCAACATATATGAACTTCTGTTCACCTTCTAGTTGGAAGGTCACTTTTCATTTTTGGCATTCAATGGAAGCATTGTACTTGCTTAGAAAATCCATTCCAAGTGTCATATCATAATCGTACATGTTGATCATGATGAGATCGATGAAAAGTTTCGTTTCAGAAATCCATAGGGGAACAATACGCATACAATGCGTAGATTTCATCACTTCCCCGGAGGGTAGTGTAGTAGTGAATCCCTGTCTCATAGGCTCTAAACGAACCTCTAACTTCTTAGCAAAAGATGATGATACAAAAGAATGTGTAGCACCCCTATCAAAGAGAACATATGCATCAATAGAAAGACTTGAGATCTGACCTGTGACCACATTTAAGGCTTCAGCAACCACCTGTTCTTTTGTCATAGCGTAAATGCAGGCATTCGTAGGTGGGGCTTCAAGTCTTCCTTGGTTAATTAATGGCCCTTCAAGGGAGGCTTGCATTTGATGGAGCTGGGCTGGAGGAGCTCTCTATGAGGCTTGAGCGTTCGTCTGGTTGGGGCAGTTCTTGGCAAAATGACCTTCTCATCCACAGATAAAACATTGATTAGATCCTTGACAACATTCTCCAGGATGATCCCTTCCACATTCGGTGCATGTTTGGAACTGCCTATAGTTGTTGTTGGGTTGACCGCCATTATGTCTCTTGTTACCTTGGCCCTGTTGGTTCTGAGAATTGCCCTTCCTCTTATTATTCCTCCAGTGTTGGTTATTGTTTCTATGTAGAGGGCAGTTCTGGTTGTTTGCAATGCTTGTCGACTGACCTGACTGAGGCTAGTTTATTCTTAGCTTCACCAAGTGGAACTCAGCACATTGTGCTCCCAAGACAACCTGTTCCTGGTTTCTAGGAGGACTGGCCCCATCAACAATTGCTGCAATCTCTGGCCTGAGGACTCTGAACAATCTTCTAACCCTTTCGCTATCATCACTAACCATTCCTGGGCAAAGACGAGCTAGTTGGCCAAATTTTGCCACTACATCCATTACCGACATGTCTCTTTGGCGTAGGTTCTCGAACTCATCATAGTGCTTCCTAGTAATGTTCATGTGGAAGAACTTTGTGTTGAACTCTTGAACGAAGTTAGCCCATGTCATCTCTTCAATGTTCCTGCTCTGTTTGATGCCGTCCCACCAAATCCTGGTCTCTATGGTGAGGCAGTACGATGCACAAAGAACCTTCTCGTTATCTGTGAAACCCATGAGTCTCAGAGTGGCTTCAATCGTCTTTAACCATCCTTGTGCGACCAGTGGATCTTTAGAACCTTCGAAGTCTACCGGCTTAACCCTCTTCCATCTAACGAATAAAGGTTCTTGATAGACCGCTCTAGCTTTAGCAGTAGGAGCCAGAACTTCATTGACTTGTGGTTGGGCAGGAGGAGGAGGAGGCATGTCATTGCCTCGTCGTTCGCCATTATGGCCATTGGCTCTTAATTCAACAATTTCTCTTCTTTGTTCCTCGAGTTGCCTTTGCAGCTCGGCGATCATCGTCGTCAACATCTCATTGGTTTAAGTACAGGTTTGCATTCTTCTATGGCTGTCCATTGTTAATTTCCTTAAAGAGTACGAATTTAGGAACAATCTTCTACTTTACGAGACAGGTTTTCACTACTAGGGTATTATTCATTAAACATCTAAACCTTATTCTTATCATCATACTTGTATCTTAACATTTAACTTTAAAACATACTTACTTGGAGGACTTGGACTGACGTGTGATGATATAAATTGAAAACAAAAATTGCTCTGATACCAAAGCCTATAACGCCCCTAAACAGACGTCACAGATGTCGTTACATTCATTCATTTAACCACTAATTGAAGTAAAACTACTTATTTAAAAACATGTATTTGAAAACATTATTTGGAAAACATACCCAGGATCCATGCATACATTTTTTTTAATCAATAATCAATAACTTAATCTTTTTTTTATAATAATAATAAATTATTTGATTATAAACATCCTTTAAATAATTTGCTAGTACTATTGAAAAATTGAATTAACTTTTACAACATTATTAAAAATCTGCACATACAATTCGGCAGGCCGAACTCGAGAATTCGACAAGCTGAACTTGTTTGGTCGGCTGGAGTTTAATCACTAGCAGGCCGCTTGAGGCTTTGCAAAACAAGGTTTCAAAATTGGTAAGATCGGCAGGCTACTATAGGATAGTCGGTAGGCCGATCCCTACATCGGCAGTCCGACCAGTAATGGTCAGTAGGCCGAACTCTTAAAAATCAGAAATTAATTTTTTTAATTTTTTTTAAAACAAATTCCAAAACTTCAAGGTGTAGAAATAATAAACATACTTAGAAATAAAAACATAAAAATAAACATAGTTTCAAAATTTTTAAAACTTTTTTCTTTCTTGGCGTCTTCCGTTTGCAATTCATCTTGCTAAGTACACACACCTTTTCATGCCCTTCATCTAATCCATTATCTTCTTACCCTTATTTGCAACATGATATAAAATCGAATAAGCTAATTCTTAGTGAGTACAATTATATCTCACAACTTAAAACATTTTATGAACATCATCATCATCATCATAACAGTGCACTAGGTACAATTTCATAAGGAACATATCTTTCATTACATTGACCGTATTAAAACTTAATTCATTTTATCTCAAGGGCCCAAGTGTTTCACCATAAACATCATCATCGTAGGCGCGCCGTCATGAGAGAGGAGGGGTAGCTAATCCCAAACCAAACATGACATCATAAACATAAACATATCATAACATTGGGTATGCAACACTTATTTAGGTGATACATATATGCATACTTATACTTTCATACTTTGAAATACATCATCATCATACATGCATAACTTTTGAACATCAAATCTTTCATAAGTGATATAAAATGAAATCATCATAGAATCATCATCATAAACATAACTTCATACTTTCATAATCCATATCATGTTGCAGGTGAGAATGTACTTACCTTAATAAGCTTACTTAACCTTAATTTGCAAGTGAAGATGCCACGGTCTCGATGTGCTCACCTCATATTGTGTCCATGTCATACATTCATTTAAAAATGGCAATTAACATATATTTTTAACAAATTAATCACCACAATATAACATCCATTACCATATAACTTCACACATTCATTTATCTCATAAATACATCAATTCATACTACCTTTTTCAATAGCCATAAAAATTCCATTTAACAATTTAAATAAGCCACAAAACTTAAAATACCAAAACTGCCTGAAATTAGCAAAACAATGAACAATTCTTACTTACATTCACATATTAAATTATCTATAAACTAAATTAATTCTATAAAAATACTACATATAATAGACACTTAAAATTACAATATAGTCAAAAATCACCTTTCAATAAAATTCAACCATCCTAAAACATGCATTGGAAGACATAACCAATAATAACGTTTAACATTTAGGCAGTGAGTTACATACATTTTTCATTTTTCAATAATTATAATAAAATTATTTAGACTCTAAATTCTAATGACAACCTTTTAACATATAATTACAGAAGCACAAAGATATTTTATCACCAAATAAATTCATCAAATCATACAAAAACATCACATCATAAAAGTTCATCAATTTTCTATTAAAGCAGTCTAAGAAACCTAGCTTCAATAAAATTTCATAACACATATAATATTCGTCATAATATCATGAGACTTTCCAATTCATAAACTAACATATACATATGAAATTTCTTGAGAAATAACCTTCATTTGCATTAAGAACAAAAGTTACATTTATGTGCACATAAACATTCAGCAATAATTTTTATGAGTGGCAAGGAGAAGAAAAATTCATAACTTATCATAGAAACATTCAATAAACGTAAAATTTGGAGGAGCATCACATAACACGTATATGAATAATATTTTCAAATCTTAAGGTAAACAAAAATTCTTAAACAAAAAAATACAATAGTCGGATGAAAGGGGAAGGATTACATTTTAGAAATATCAAAGGAAATCAGTTCTTACCTTAAACAAAAATTCTTCTCAAACCTCTTTGAATTAACCCTAACGAAATTTCAATATATCTTTCAAATATTTTGCAACCGAAATTAAAGAGAAAAAGAAGAGGAGGACATGGAGAAGGAAAGGGAAAATAGAGTGTCTTTGAGAAAATTTTTAGAGAGGAAAAAGAATGATAGTGAGAGGTGGTTTACGTGAAAATGAAATAATGTAAAAGAAAAACTCACCTTCTCTACAATTATCAGAAATTTTTCTGACTAAATTAGTGTAAATTTGCATGGGAATGGAGAGAATTGAGGGGGGGAAAGTCAAAGTTTCCAAGAATGGTCCAAGTTACCATATTTCTCAATTTCAAAGGAGGAAACTTCATCAATTAAATCCAATCAACCAAAAGTCAAATGTTCTATGACCCAAAATTAAAAAAATTAAGCCAAAAATGTGCCAATCAATCAACAATCATTATCCAATTACATCCAATCATCATCGTCACAATTTTAGGAAATTTTTGCTGACTGCTGTCAGCTATCATCAGTCTGCCAAATCTGGGAAGTCTAGCCTGCCGATCCTTGAGGGCCATTTCGGCCTGCCGAACTTGAAGGTTTGGCCTGCCAAACTGCCCTACATGCTAAAGTTTAACAAAACATTAATTATTGCAAAAATTATCATATAACATACACCGTAATTGACATGAACATTTTGAGCATATCAATTCTATGTAATCGTCATCTGTCATTACACTTAAAATAAAATGGTTAGTACTATTATATCATATATCATAACACATATTAACAAAGAAATTACTTAACGTTGTCGCTAATTTGACATATTTCATTACCTGAAAATTGACGAGTGTTACACCTGTAGCTAGAGTGAAGTATCTGATGAGGGAAAAGGCTAGAAATGATCAACATAGGAATATTTGCAAAAGACTTTTTTAAACTTAAAGCAAACTATAATTTTTTGAATTTTAAGGGGTAACATATAATTTTATAACATTTATATTACAAAAAATTAAATTTTGATCCCTTTATTTTTTAAAAAAAATTAACTTTGGGCCCAATTTTTAGACATAAGTGCAATTTTATCCTAACATATTTTCTCAACCCATGTTCACCTAACCCAATCAAATCTCGACCTTAGTCATTGGTTCGGTCTAGTTTATCATGCTCTGATGTTGTTCTTGGTCTATCAAATAGACTTTTGGCATGTTCGACCTGTAACGATCTGCCTATTTGGACAGTTACTTAACTTTCTAAAACATTAATCTTACTTAGTAAGAAATTACTCAAAAATTTTTCCTTCTTAACATCTTTTAAAACGTTCTTAAAAATTGTTGCGACTTCTGTCACAATTTAAGTTTAAGATATTATTCAACACTTGACTTTAAAACCATTTCAAATCGTTTCTTAAAACTTAATAAGAAACCTTAACTGGATCATAACTTAAAACATAACTTTATAATTATATAAAACATTTCGTAAAATATGTTTTAAAACTTTAAAAACATTTCTTAAAACTTTAAAAACACTATATCAAATAGTAGGAAAACATTTTCATTAAACAATGGAAACATATTGTAGTGGTATCCACACCCAAATCTTCGCATCTGTCCTCCGTAGTACCGAGCACTTCGAACAGGTCCTACTGGTCACTTATAGGACTACCTACATCATGAAGGAACTTTTAATGAGCCTTCATTTAGTAAGTTCAAATATAATCTCACAAATCATTTTAACATGCTTTATATGCTTTTTTCATAAAAACCTTTCTCTTCAAATGTTTTTCATAAACATAACACATATACATTTTATTACAAGGAATACAAGTAAAATCAAAATACATATTTCCATTTATGCTCAATTATGAACTTTTAGTTATGAGCATCTTATAAACATTCATTTCTTACTCTAACTTTTTATCTTTGTTCCTTAACTTTTCTTGTCTTATAAACTTTAGTGTTCATACCAGCATTATTAATCATGAGATCATAAACATGATGCTTCCCTTGTGGAAGACTTGAGACTATCGAACACCAAAGTCATAACTTTAACTTTACTTGTGTACCTCACATCAAGGAGGCTGGTACGATACTTTCTTTTTATCTTTATTTTACCTTCTTTTAACTGTACTAAGCATATCAAACGCTAACAGTTCAAATGCAAACACATTTGCAAATCATAACTTCTTCTCTTTAAAACATTGTGCATTTCACATGCAAACATACTTTAAAAATAATAATTGCAAATACATTGCAAACCTGTACTTGATCTTTTAAACTTTATGCATATTAAATGCAATTATGCTTTAAACATAATAGTTGCAAGTACATTGCAAATCTTGATTTACACTTTAAAACCTTCTACATATCAAATGCATACATGTACATACTTTAAAAACAACTTGCATAACAATTGCAAACGTATATATAAGCATTTGAAAATCATTTACTTCATGTTGTAGGTGAGGTTTAAACTTACCTGAACTTGGCTTTAGTGTTTCCTATTCTATTCCTTTTCCTTTGGTTAAAGCATAATTTAAACTTTAAAGCATGATTTAAAACATAATAGTTGCAAGTACATTGTAAATCTTGATTTAAACTTTAAAACCTTTTGCGTATCAAATGCACACATGTACATACTTTAAAAACAACTTGCACAACAATTGCAAACATATATATAAGCATTTGAAAATCATTTATTTCATGCTGTAGGTGAGGTTTGAACTTACCTAAATTTAGCTTTAGTGTTTCCTATTTTGTTCCTTTTCCTTTGGTTAGTCGGCTTCTATGTCCTGATCAAACGACACCTGACTTATTAGCTAACTTTCTTTTTACCAACTACTTGATTGATAATGAAACTTAAACATTAATCGTTCTTTTCTTTTACTTTACTTGGTACCCTATCGGTTCACCCTTCTCTTTACTTAACTCTGTAACCCATCGGTTTACCTTTTCCTTTTCTTAATTTTGTAACCTATCGGGTTACTTTTCTTTTCTTATTAAATTTCCAGTATCATGTGACGGTTTTGTTATTTAACATATTACAAAACATTTTTCATCTAAGAGCATTTTGCTAACTTGAAGTGTTCGACTCTATTCTAACCGTTTTCTTCAAAATGACAATTTTACTTTTATCGGGTTTTTTGTCAACTTTGTAACTCATTAAACTTTTTGCTTAACTTTTCCCCTTATTTCTTACATGTTTCAGAAAAATTTTCACTAAAGAGCGTTTTCCAACATCGGACGTTTTGGGTCCGTTTTGGCTATCTTTGCAAAATAACCATTTTGCCCTTATCGTGTCTTAGAAAACTTACAGAACCCCTTCTTTGTTAAACATCATACATTTCTTTACTTCTCATAACATTATGGAAAACCAACAATAGCTTTTCTTTCGTTAAAATATATTTTGCAAAACTTTACAGTTTTGATCCATAATGCAAAAGATCTTTACATTTTTGCCCTTAACGTTTGTTTCTTTTTTTTCCTTGACTAAACTTTAAATCCTTTAAAACTTAGTATCTATGGCTACTCAATGCTTACAGCAGTGCAGGAACCTAGTGTTTCCTGATGAAAACCTAGTTTTATATAATTTTATAGTTTTGGCCTAAAACACAAAAATGTTTATATTTTTGCCCCTAGAACCAAAAACGACCACTTTATATCAGAACATTCAGTTTTTCACAAGAAATAAAACTTACAAATGCACCTTGGTCAAATTCAAAACTTTTCATAACGTTTTCATTTAATGAGATTTTGTGCGCAAAATTTTGTAAAATTCATAACTTCTTAACCGAGCAGAATTTTGAAAACTATTCATGCTGTCTTAATAGTTTTGATGAGTTCTATAACTTTTATGTTTTAACTTTCCTTAAATTCTAACATTAAGGTAGACTTTTTGGTTGATTTTTAAATCTACTGAACTTTTACAAAACTTTACAATTTAGTCCTTTTGAAAATTTACAAAACTTTGTTCACAAAAGTTGTTTCCCCCACTGTTTTGGTAGATCCTATACCATATTTGGAAAATAAATTGGCCTCTAAGGCCCTCAAAACGCCATTCCTTTGAAACTAGATAAACTTTACAAAGTTCAACAATTTCCTCTTTTTAACCACAAAACCCTTACTTTCTTCCTTCCCATCATCATCATCATCAATATAAAACATAAAACAATCATGTCATAATGTCCATCTTACATGCCATAGCCCAAAACATTTCATCTAACACATGGCACACATGTTTATAAGATCAACTTTTAAGTATAAAGTTTAGAAGTTTACCTAATTACTTTACTAAGCTTTTTGATCCTCCTTTGTCAAGCTAAAAACTGTAATGCTCTGAAATTAATTAAGTGTTATTAGTGTATAAAATGGTGAATTAGTGTGCCATTATGTATTTTAAAACTTAATTTGACTATTTAGTGACATTTTTAAACCAATGTTATTTCCAATTATTTTTAATCTTTTTTAACCACTCTTAATTATTTTTATTTATTATTTTAGATTTTAAAACAAAATAATTTTTCAAATACCAAATACGTCCTATTTGAAATCTATGTGTTGTACACGGTTTTCTTGTTGAAAACCATCTCTCTTTCTCTCTATTTATTTCCTCTCTCTCCCTTTTTTTTCCTCACTCTCGTTCTCTCTCTCCTAGCTCTCTTTCTCTCCCTTTCTCTCCCTCTCACTCGCTGCCACTCTCTCTCTCCTTTCTCTCTCAAATTTTTGATTCAAAAACTTCAAGCCCGAGCCTTTCTCTTGCTTGATTGAAGCTAAGGAACAAGGATTCAAGCCCCAAATCTTCCTCAAAAACATCCAATTCGAGGTTAGTTTTTAAAATTTTAAACTTTTTTAAATTTTTCTATTTTCTTTGTATTTTGAAACCCGAGCATCTTTAAGCTTAGAACTTTAAATCTAAGTTAGTAGGACTCAAATCATCTAGAATCTAGGCTTGGTTTGATAAAAAATGGATTTAAATCAAGTTTTTCTATTTTTTTCTCTATTTTCCTATTTTTGGATTTAATTAAAATTTTCTATGTAAATCTTGTTTAAATTAGTTTAAAGAAGTTATACTATGTTTTCCTATCATGTATGAATGTTTTAATGCCTAGGAATTGAGAAAAACAGGTTGGAAATAAGGATTTGGGCTTAGGGAGGCTGAGACCTGAGTCTAGAAATTTCTAGAATTTTCTTAGTTTGGCAAGCTGGATTCATACCATTTGCAGGCTGGACTCATAGCAGGTTCGACAGGCCAGACCCAGTTGGTCAGCAGGCTGAACTGTGTAGTTCGGCAAGCCGGACTAGAGAAACCAACAAGCCTACTAGACTTTGTAAAAATTTGTTGTTTTTCACCCATTTTTCTTGTTTTAAATCCAGATTAAGATTTTAACCTTATAATATGATTTTACAGACATAAGTAGCACACTAGAACACATGCGATAGCTTAGCAATGTAGAAATCTTAAGTCAGATATTGATGAACTTAGTTTATATTTAAGGTTGTTTATGGTTTCGTGGAGCTACCGTATGGCAGATTGTGACTGTGGTATCGAACGTTAGTACATGATATTGAGGTAAGACTTCTACCCCTTTCCTTGGTAGCCAAGTTTTTAAATGATTTTTGGCCTTAAAATGATTTTTTTCAAAATATTTTCAATGAATGATTGAAAAAGATTTTTATCAGTTGTTTTCATAAAGAGTAGAATGATGTGATTTTCATAATGAACCATATAATGAATGTACTTAGCAAAATGAGATTTTAATAACTATAGAAATGCATAGATGGGCATGATGCCATACTTAAAGATCGGGTCGTGTAGAGTGCGATCTTAGGGCCAGGTCTCAAAATCCAACTGGGCTACTAAGGTGGTGATACTTATGATTTGTCTAAGAAAAGATAATAATATCCTTTTTGGTCGAACAATAAACAGTTTTTGGTAAGATTGATTTATTGAATTTATTTATCCATTCATTTGTTTAATTCTATTTTCTAAATATTTTCTTGAATGATGAATTTTATATTCAAATTAAATGTTTTTATAACCTAGTCCTACTAAGCCTTTCGCTCACTTTTATTTGTTTTCAAACCTTTTTCCCCTAGGTGGAATACAGCTCATGACCTATTGGGAGGCTACCAATCGGACTCGAGAGTAGTAAAAGACTTGAATAGGTTATTTGTATTAATCAATCAAGGCATGTATTATTTTAATTTCTTTTGTTCATTGGACTATGGTTGTAGGTTTAATTACTATCGATACCATGTATGTGCACAAGTTGTGGGCCCGGTAGGATACAACACGTGTTTCCTTTCTTTGACTTTATTTTATTTTATTTTCCTCTTATCCATTTATTATTTCAACAATTGTTTAAAAAGTTTTAAAATTTATCACATTTTTCATAATTAACTAAATTCTTTAATTTGTGATTTTAATTAAAAATTGACTTAATTAACCTAATTAATTTGCCACATCACCTCCTGAGTTTCGTGGCGTGACAAAAACTTTGTTATGTCCTTTCCACAAAAATCATGACAAAAGCCCATTAAAACCCATCGAAAGCTTGAAGAAAATCACCAAAATCCATAAGAGAAAGTTTGGGATTTTTACCTCTCAAAAGGGCCAAATCTTGAATCAAAACCTTTAAACTTGCTTCAAAGAAGATTTGGAGCTTGGAATTCATCAAACTTTTATGAGAGAATTGCCTTAGGGGGGGAGGCGGTTTTTGGAGGAAGAAAATGAACATTTTTGCTTCATTTTTTTTTTTTTGTTCTTATAACATGAAATAAATGATGAGTTCAACTTGATCTTTTTTTTTTTAACCAAATTTGATGACTTAGCATGCTTAGTCACCAGTAAGCAACATTTGTGATAAAAAGTTAAGGCAACTTGACAATATGTCATTAGGCCACCCAAGGGGTGTAGTGGCAAATTTTCATTCATTTTAGTGTCCCATGGTGGGTCCCACAAAGACTTTTTACACAGTCTATGTTTATGCTGATAGTATTTTTTATATACTCATGGTATTCTTTTCCATACAATTTATGAGGTCCCATAACCTTCCATATTTATTTACATCCACCACTTAATGTAATCCTTATGTTGCTTAACTTTATACAATCTAAATTTATATTAACAATATTTTTCTTATACTACCGGCACATTCTCTATACTTTTATGAGTTTACACAGCATTCATGTCCTCCAAACAATATTATTCCTATACTGTGTTAACTTTAAACAGTCTAATTTTTATACTGTTTAACCTTAAATAGTCCAATTCCTATACTGCATTACTTATGTAGTGTAATTTTTATACTAAATAACTTTATTAGTGTACTTCCTTATATTGGATTATTCTAATACTGTATAATTTTTCTTATTATTCTACAGTATTTTTTCTTAAACTGTATTTTTGTCTTAACATAATCCTTAACTTATTGCATTTTTAATGTACTAAAAATGTTTGGATGTTACACGACCAAACCCAATGCTAGTCCTAACCTGTCAGACCACCCCAATGGTAGTGCCAGCCTTTGCACAGGCTACAATTCTTTCTTATCATTCCCAGCAGCGATCTCAGTTTAACCACTAATAAAAACCTAATTTCAAAAAAAAAAAAGAAAATAATAAATTTTGTTTCCTCAATTTTTTTAAAAAAGTTTAAAACAATTTTAAAGAATGAAAACTAAAAAAAAAAAAAAAAAAGGATCACCAACCACGTTTTAATTGAAAATCACTTTTTTGTTTTAAAAAACTATTTGAATAAATGATGGCAAACATGCATGAGTAATTAATATTTAAAGGTTGCACCCAGAGGCATGTTAAAGGTGCTCGGCGGAGCAGTCTCTAACATAAAATATGATCATGTTTAAAGTTTTTTTTTTTTTTTTTTATACTTTTAAAGGACTTTCTTGGGGTTAGTTTATGGGCTTTTGGGATTAGGCTTTCTCATAACTAATTTCTTAGGGGTGGAAAATGGGTTATTGGGTTGATTTCTTCATCACTTGCCAATTTAAAACCTGATTAATTTAATCCCCCAAGTGGGATTAAAATTATATTTGGTCAAAATGAACAAAATCTTTTGCTTACATATGGCCACCAAACTACAATCTATGCGAGTTCCTTGAGCGTGGCTTAGGTCCATTCGAGCCCATTCAAGTCAAAAGGTCATTGGCCAAGAAAGGTCATTTAGTGGTATTTATAATAATACAATGATGAGCTCAAAATTATGGTTTCATAAGATTTTTAATCCTTAGATGACTTTCTTTCATGCAAAAATCCCTTTAATGACCTTTCTAAATCCTCTTTACTCTTTACTTGGGTATCCATCACCATGCTTGCAATTTGATCATCGTAAAACTCAAGATTGTGGATGGACATCTTTTGATTCAACAAGTATAAATTGGTGTTGATCATGAGAAAGTCTCACTTAGTTAAGTCTTGAGAAAAAATAATTTCAAAAGGTTTTTAAACTTCAAAGTCAGGATCTATTTCTCCTTGAAGCTTGAATTCCTATGAAAGCTCTACAAAAGTTTCATAACAACCATCACCATACTACACCATGTTGTTCGCTATGTGATTAGCTCCATGAAACCTCTCCACTTGCTCCTTACTTGGCGTAGGTGCTTTAAGGCAGAATTCATGCATATTTCTAATTGGAACATCTATGATAGAAGTAGATGGTCTCAACTCTTCAATATTTTGTGCCAATACAACTAATTGTCTCTCTATTTCTAACGATTCTCCAAGTATTTTATTCATCCCCTTAAGGCATGTTTACTTATTAAGAGTTGTAACTTAGAAGAGGGAATTGAGTTTCTCATTTTAAATGCTAATATTTACTTTTATTTTAAGGAATTAAATGATGTGGGCCTCATCTGTAAATAAGAAATTTAGTTCCTGAATATGGGGGAACTTATCGTCCTCCTCAAATTGAATTCCTCTTCCTCAAATTTTTTTTTAAAAAAAAAAAAACGTAACTGCCTATTTTACCAAAATTAACCCTACTATTGGTTTATCACGTCGTCACTTGTATGTTTTTTACCTAATACTTTTTCCTTCTCGCATACGCTACACAAGCCAAAAAAAATAAATAAATAAGCTTGCAAAAAGCTTCATCTCTCTATAAAAAACAAAGAAGGTACGTAATGATTCTATATTATTATGTTTTTATCTTTTTTTATTTTTATTTTTATTTTTAGTTTTATTTACTTTGTCTTGCTTTTTCCTTATTTTGGAACACTTTCTTTCTTGTCTTTTTGCATTCAACGTTTCAAGGTTTTCCTAGGAGAATCATCCTTTGTAGTTATGATCAATGTTATCTGTTAGAGTATGATTTGGTTAAGGCCAAATCATAAAGCAAAAGGTCTAGCGTGAGAGGCCGATAAAGTGAATCGTTAGAATTGAGCCCCATTGAAGTGCTTGATTGTAACCTGACAACAGTACCATATCGGTCATTCGACTAGAGGGTTTGATGGGATTGATTTCACGAATTGGTTGCTCGGTTAGATAAGTGGATCTACACTCGGTTCGTTTGGCAAAAGGGTTGTGAGTAGTTCATAACTATTAACCTCAACTTTTGGTTCATTGGGATTAATATACTTGTATAGGGCCCGATAGGCATTAAGGAAAATGCACTAATCCATGAAGCAGAACATGGGATCATGACCCGAAATTTATGACCAATAAGGAGACGACGCTTGTCCCTCTACTCTTGTAACACCCGCCAAATTTTCATGTAACGGATTATGTCATATTAATAATGACGTTAAGTGTTATATTTATGTTATGTGTATGATATATAATATAATAGTGCTAACCATTTTATTTTAAGTATTATGACAGGTGACGCTCACGTGGAATTGATGTGCTCAAGTGTTCATGTTATAAGTTTAATCATAATTTTATGATAATTTAATGATTTAGATGATTTTGGTCTGATAGGGCAGATCGGCAGGCCGGACCATTTAGTTCGGCAGGTCAAAATGATTCCCTCAGAACAGCAAGCCGATGGTATATCATCGGTAGGCCGGATTTCAGAGATCGGCAGGCCGATGATAGCTGACGAGCAGTTAGTAGAAATTTCACAAAATTTGTGATTGGATGATTGGATAATAATTTTTGATTGATTGACACATTTATGGAATAATTTACTCATTTTAGGAAAATTAATGTTTAACTTTGAATTGATTGAATGCATTTGATAAGGTTTCCTGTTTTACAAAGACAAAATATGGTAACCTGAACTTTTCTTGGAAGTTTTGAATTTTTCCCCTCAATTCTCTCCATTCCCACGCAAACTTACTCTCAATTTAATCAAAAAAATTTTGATATCATAAAGCTTGTTGACCTACTCCATCATTTTCCTAAAAATTCACACACACTCTCTCTCTTTTTCTCTCTCACCCTCTTTCTCCTTCACGTTCTTCTTCTTTATCTCCCTCTCAATTTCCTCTGTTAATATTTGAAAAAAATATATAGAGATTTTGTTGGGGTAAATTCGAAGGAAGCTTGAAAAGGATTGTTTTGAGGCAAGCACACATTTTTTTGGTATTTTCTGATATTGTATCTCTCCTCAGTCTGACTGCAATATCTCCGTCTACGAATTTTGTTTTGCTCTGAATTTTTAATATGTTATTTTTACATGTGTTATGTGATATTCCTCCAAGTTTCATATTATTTCAATTTTTCTATAAAAATTTATGAATTTTCTTCTCTCTGTCACTTACTGCTGATTTATGCTAAACGGTAGTGTTGAATTGTCTCTATGTTCCGACGCTTATATCTTTGCCTACAAATTTCCGTTTGCTCTGAAATTTTAATATAATTTTCATGAATATGTTATGTGATGTTGGTCCAAATTTTGTGCCATTTCGTGTTATGTAGGCTGAGATATTAATTGTTCATGCTCTGCACCTCATAGAAATGTGTTGCTGATTGTTTATGTTGCATAAAATGTAGTTTTTGTTTATAGAGTAAATGATTGATATTTCCCACAAAATTTTTATAAAATGTTCAAAAATATGTTAAGTATAGGACTGGAAAGTTTGGTGATGATTTGATTAATATTTTATGTGTTATGGAGTTTTTTTGGATGCTAGGTATTTAGACTATTTAAACAGTAAATTTGTTGAACTTTTATTGTGTAATATTTTTGTATGATTATATGATTTTATTTGGAGATGAAAAATTGTGGAGGCACTGTATTATGTTAATATGATGTCATATGAGTTTTGAGGTCTAAATAAATTTATTTTAATTGTTTAGGAATAATTATTGCATGTAATTCACTGTTTAAATTGTTCATGGCTATTTTTGTTTCTGCCATTTAATGCATGATTTGAGCTATATAAAATTTATGTAAAGGTGATTTTTGGATATGTTATAGTTCTATGTGTCTATTATATCTCTTAAATTTTTTAGATTTTTCTATGGTATGAAAATGTGATAAATGGACCTAAGATAAGGATTGTTCACTGTGTTATTGTTGCCGGCAGATTTTGGTATGTAAGATATATGACTTGTTTTAAATATTAAATGAAATTTTTATGACTAAAGAAAAATCATGGTGATAGGTTTATGTATTATCTTTATTCCTGCCAAATATGGTGTTCAAATTATATGTGAATGTAAAGTTATTAATTTTTAAATTTATGAAGGTCAAAAATATAAGTGTTGTTTTAATGTTTTATGGTTAATGAAAAATGTAGTATGAATTGTCATGTTTCAAGAGATGAATGTATGTATGATGCTATATGAAATGGATGTTATCTTGTGATAATTAATTCATTAAAAATAAATGTTAATTGCCATTTTATGAATGTATGACATGAACACAATATGAAGTGAGCACATCGAGACCGCGGCGTCGTCACCTACAAGATAAGGTTAAGTAAGCTTTAAGAGGTAAGTACATTCTCACCTGCAACATGATATATTTTATAAAGGTTTGAAATTATGTTCATGATGA
>CAMOHE010042361.1:0-27490 GCA_946598075.1 Artocarpus hirsutus
GAATCCCTAGACACAAATTTTATTATTTTATTTATTTATATTTTTGCTATGAAACCTAGACACAATTTGGAGCTTCCTTTCCCGTACAGGCATGGTACAAACTTTTAAACAAAATCGAGAAGAGAAGAACATGCCATGCTTTGCTTAATTAGGTTTACCATACATGGCGGTGCTTCTTTTTCTGTGTTTGTCAATTGTTAGGAACATCCCAATCTTTTCTATCAATCTGATGAGGAAAGATTTTTATCAGAAGTGAACTAGTAAAAAAAAAAAAAAAAATTACTATTCTTCTCTAATTATTATCGCACTAATTGACTAAGTGTTTGGAAGGGTGGTGAAAATCATTGGTTAGAACCACTTTTACTATAGCATGTAAGAGCTTTACACTGTAGTAATTTTTTTATTATTACTATAACATGTGAGAACTTTATACAGTTTATAACTGAGTTTGTGGTGGAAACCACGGTTCCCACCACTCAGCCAAACACCATGTAAAATAGAATAACGGTTATTATTATTGGCAGTTTCCCAAATAAAATAAGTTGAGAATTGTTATATGAATGACATGCAATAACAGATTGGGTCCCTGTGCTTTTGTTTATGTTCCTCTTATTATCTTTCCAATAATATTATGTCATATTAATTAAAATATGATTCTAATTGCAATATTATACTATATAAATTTAAAGATCATGTTTAAAATATTTTGATTAACTTTGGGCATGATATTATCAAAGATAAAAGGATAAAAAGGAGAAAAAAGAAGAAGAAAGAAACTTATGAGAAGAATCATCTTGCAAAAAAAAAAAAATAAAGGGGAAAAAGCAAAGAAAAAGTGTTATGAGGCTTCCCATGATCATTCAATAGGATGTTTGACAACATCAGTTAAAATTTATCAATCTCAACTCAAACAATGTAAGACTTTTATATAGTGTAAAACAAAGATATATTATAGTGTAAAGCTCTTACATACTACAATACTTTTAACTCAAAGTTTCAGTTTTGATTCTTTTTCCAAACACCCTCTACGTTTTTTCCCTCTCACTACGGAGAAAAGAAAAGACAGTAAAAACTTGAGAACTTCCCGGAATTTGCAGGCATTCTTACAGCAACTGATAATATAAAGACAGCCTAATCAAATCGCAGGACTTACCTTAATATTCAATCTTCCAGAGCAGACTACTTCGCAATATTAGTAAGGAGAAAAGTTTTAAGTATTGCCTACAGATAACACTTTATAGTCTACAGCTAATATTCTACAAATAATGTTGTACTGTCCAAATGAGGCGTTAAAATGGGGGAAGGGAAAAAGATGTATAACGAATGTGCGCATAATCAGGATAGTAGATGAACACTGCCCAATTGGGTTTTATCATTTTGGTATGGTTTCGTGTGTTTTAATAAAACATCACATTGCTATCTTCTTGTTTAAAAAATATTACAAAAATATTTTATAATTTTTTAAAATTATTTTGTGGTTCTAAGCTCTTGTTTTAGAACATGAAATTTTCAACTTCCATTTTAATATTTATTAATAAAGTCTAAATAAATTTTGTAATATGTTGATAAAAAATGAAAATAAAAAAATAAGGAACACCACAAATATATTTTCGTTTTAATATTTTGATTTTCTTTCATAAGTTTACGAAACTAATCGGAGGTTTTCTAAAAGAAGGTAAATTAAATTTCAAGCCACAAAAATAGACTTGGTATATGATATTTTTGAAGACCACGAAGTACCATATTCTATCATTTTTTAAATAGCAAGATACTAATATGATATTTCATCAAAATAAAGGATACCAAAATAATAATAACCCTTATTTTTTTGATGGATAATAAATACATGGTATCTTGAATTCTAATCTAGACACTGTGAAACCCAATTTTTAAAATTGCACCAAGCTCAATGATTTATTTCCGGCAAAGCAGAGACTGGTGTTCTATAAAATGAGCAAAAGGTCCAACTGATAAGGAAATTTGAGCTAATTAGGTAGATTATAGAAAACTGAGAATGTTGAATGTCTGCTAATATAGACACATTTGGTGGGGCATGCCACAAGTTCCAACATCATGAATACAAGTACAAAAACATTTTATTGTTTATGTTTCTTTTAAATTTAATACCGACATTTCTTACTGTTAGACCCTGCGCTCTAGAAAAAATTGGAATCGATGAATTCCAACTCTAGAAATCCTGTGGGGGTAAGAAGTGCTCAATCATAACAGGATTAGTGATTCCATGTTGCAAATAACTAGTTGCTTAATTTTATATTTTCATGTAAAAAGTATATTTGTTTCTCTTTTGACTAACCCTAGAAAAGATATTTTTCAAGAACTGTCAATAATTGTAGGTTTATCAGTAAAATATTTAAACAGTTGACGAAACTATAACATGTAAGAAAACATTAATTATAAAACCTATCGAATACCAATAAACCATCAAAATATTGTCAATAAAAACCAGCTATTCGTAGAAAGCCAAAAAAAAAAAAAAAAGAAAGATCGGAAAAATAGCTACTCATGGATCTGTTTTTTTAAACAAAAAAAAAAAAAAAAACAAGTAAATTGATAGAGGAACAACTACCATCAACCAGCGTCAAACCTAAAAACACATTCCGATTAAGTTGATACTTGTTGATGAAATTATCTCATACTAAATACCACATTCTAATATATTAAAACAAAACAGAGTGCAAAATATTTGGAGTTCAAAAGGGGAAAACAAGATAAAATTCAAAAGAAACAAAACCTAAAAAAGGCCAGAGTTGGAAAGAAAGAAAAACCTAAAAATGAAGCATATAAAGTCTAAAGTCGGGAGTAGAGATGTCAAAACGAGCTAGGCCTAGTAGGCTAGCACGGATACAGGCACTGCACGACATGACAAGATTAATAAATAAGCTTAGTCCAGTATGTTTATTAAATGAGTCGGGCTCGACGCAACTTTTAGACACTAAACACATTAAAGGTGCAGCATGCTAAGAACACAAATTGGGCACAAACATAGGCACGATAATTGCATGCCATTATTACTATTTGATTATGTATTTCTAATATTTTTTTTTATAAAAATTATAATAGACTATTTTTTCTAAACAAGAACTTATCTCATTAATTTGAATTTTACAATATTTTACTTTATTATAAGCTAAAGTTCTAATTATGTTACATACTTTTCTTTTTCACCTATAGATATGCTATTAGGCACGATTAAAGCACAAGCATGTTAAAGGCACGACACGAATATAAATAGGCTATAGGCCAGGCTTGATGCCATAAATAAAAAATAAGAACGGCCCAGCATGGCATGATAAATAAATTGGTCGTCAGGTCAGGTATGACACGAAACACGTTTGTGCCTAATTTAAATGGACTGGGTCAGACCTATACGTTTGACATCTCTAACCGATGGTTGGTTTTAAAGGATTAAGCAGAACATTTGGAAAGTGAGATCCAAATATGCCTCGTAACAAAAATAAAAAATAAAATTTCTAGACAAAACCTAGTTAAAAAAGAAAAAAAAGCAGAGGGAAAAAAGAGTACATATTTACTCAAAGAGTGGGTTATTTAAAAAACTTATGGCACATGTCCTGCTATATCTCTGTTGATAGCGTGTATATTGCAAAAATCTGAACTAGTGAACCACCAAGAGAAATCATCTAGAAAAAACTACAAGACAAGACATAGGTTAATCTGTGATGTGATTTCGGTAAGAAAACATTTTCAAGTATCGCAAAGAACAATCCATCTTGAGCAAAATGCAAAGACCTCAACCAGTTTCTTGGGAGTAACAGTTCGCCAACATATGCAGAATCACACTCAAACCAAAGAAAATTCCATTGTAAAGACCAGCAAATATATGGCATGAGTAATAGCGCCTACCAATTTTAACTTCAAAAGTATGAAGAACCCTCCAGGGACAAATACAACAACAATCCAAGCTATAATCTGAAAGTTCACCTACAGAGGTGAGGAATCATTAGATGCTATGTTAATCTACCTGGATGTTTACAAGACTTTAAAGGTTTTTAGTTACCGAATGTTTCTTGACTAAAATCTTTTTGTCTAAAAGTTTTAGTCACAGCAAAAATTCAATTAAAAGATACGACTATATATTCATTAATAACAACATTTTTTGTGACTAAAGATTTTGCTAAAAATGTTGTAATTAAAAGTTTACTTCTTTTTTTTTTTTGCCAGTGATTCAAACATTACTCTTTTATATTATTTTCTCCTCTAAAAATTTAAATTTAAACAAAAAGTTTCTACAGCAACCTATCAACCAAACATACTAAGTTCAATGCAAATGCCAGGATGAAACATTAGAATCGTTATTTTAGTTGCATAAATTTACAAGTATTCAACAAAATGACAAGTCTAAAGTCCTTTGACAAATTCATGACATAGAAGTTCTCCAACAGCTACTATTCTTGGTAAGCATAAAGCATTACAGCCATTATAATAGACTCAATGACCATATTATAACACACATCCCCAAGAACACTTAATTTCAGTCAAAGAGAAACCAATATCGTCCAACCTCATAAAACCAACTAATAAACAAATATATATCTGTATATATATGTATATATATAATTATATAATTAATTGACCTCACTTCGTTTACACACATAAAAAAACTCTCTTTAATTAGCGAATAACAACCTCGGTAATTCCATTACCATAAGAAACAGTGCCAATATGGCAGTGACAACTGGGAGCTGCATGTGTTTTTTCTTCTGTCCTAATTGATCATTTTTTCGTTGTCTTACATGATCTTAACGATTTTAAGTTAAGAAAATTTACACTTTGACGCACGCAAGTGTGTGAAAAAAAAAAATAGTGAAATTTGGAAAAAAAAAAAAATGAAGCAATTTTAGTCTTTAAAATAAACTCTTTTTTAAAGAAAAAAAAAGAAAAAACTGTAGTGGATTAATTTCAATTCTAGACCTCAAAATCTGTTTAATACTAATAGCACTAATCGGATGACAATGCAGAATGCAACTACATTATGATAACCAACAATATTAATCTTAAATGGTAACTATATATAAGATAACCCTTTTCCTGTTTTTCTTGAATTGGTTGCAGATTAATTAGGAAATAAATTTGGATCAAATTGCACGTATGCGGCTTTAATAATTACGGGTTGGCTACAAAAATATTTTACCTTCTGATTTGAGTTTCTTAAAAAAATTTAGCCTAATATTGGAAACTACAAACCGATCCTTCAAACTTAATGTTAAAGTTTTAATATTACTGCCTTAACTCATTGACCACGATCAGATGGAAAACATTTTAAATATCTCTACCTCGTTTATAAGATGTGCTTCCAAATATGTTATTTTAATTTATATTGTCTTTGCTTCAAATTTAGCTTTCTTTTAATCTATAGAGATGGAAGTTTGAATACAAGTATAAGGATATTGACTCTCATGTCCTTTTGTTCTTGTTCTTGTTCTTTTTCATTTCCCCGACTTTGATAATATTATACTATATCATTGAAATACCATGTCAATTAAGATATCATGTACGCCACGTTAACGAAAAGAGTTAATCATATAAATATACCTCTTAGTTTTAATTAGTTTTTGATTTGTCTATCTATTTTTAGAAACTACAAAAATATCATTTAAATATGAAATTCTTTTACAATTTTGACCCTTGTAGACTTTTGAGACAAAAAAAATATGAAGATAAGACAAATTACCCTAATTAGACCAAATTTGTTTCTAAAATATATGTTTATTCTTGAGAAAATTTTTAAAAATACTTTAACATTTTAAAAATCATAAAGCTTAAGTTCCTTTTTTTAAAAAAATTATGTTTTGTTTTAGGATTATTTATGTTTGTAAATCTATAAAAATATTTTTCATAATTGTTTAAAAGTATTTATATTGTTTTGTTCAATTTTTACTATTCATAGGGTTGAAGTTGAAATAAATTTTTTCAATTGCCAAGTGACCTTTGTAGTTATGAAAAACAGAGGGAAGAAATTGATAAATTGTCAAGATTAGGAGGAATAATTATTAATTAACTTTTAATTAAAAATCATGTCAAATATTGAAGAGATATGAAAATGGTAAGGGAAAAAGAGGACATGGTGTTCACGTCATATTTTTTTTCCTCACTCAAGAGACAACATAAACTGCTGGAAGATCTGAAGGATACTTACGATTTTATTTCCAAAAATAGATTAAGTTCTTTTTTAATTTAATTAGAACGTATATATAGTTTTGTAATCACCCTTAAAAGTATAATCAAACGAAGTAATGTAATCATAGAAAAAATTAGTTAACATAGCATATATAAATATTGTGTATTACAAAACATTAATGTCACACCCACCCGTGGCCTGACCGTCAAATGAATGTATGTATATGTACATGCACATGGAAGTAGAGTCTTTGAGTGTGTTTAACAACACAATTAAAACTAAAAGTTGAAACGATTTTACTATAGCATATGAGAGCTTTACACTATAGCAATTTTAATCATATAGTTGGAACGAAATTGTCAAACAATTTTTTTGAAATAAAATAATATTACAAAAAATACAATTATAAGGAGAAATAAAAATGACGAAACCCAATGCATTGAACCGTATGCGTCCAACCTTGGTCTTGGCTACCTAAAAAACAAACTCCTCGTTGCATGCATGGCGGCAGACAGGCGCTGAACACCGTATCTTCCATTCCACGCGATCAAACAACTTTCTCCAACAAACACACTTCTTCATACCCCAACCCCATATAGGAAATTAACCATTAATTTTATTTTTTTTCTTTTCAACTTTTCATCAACACAATTCCTTAATTTGAAAGCTGCTTTTTCCTTTTTGTTGTCTTGTTCTTTGGTCTCTCTCGAGTTTCCCTATAAATAACTGCATGAACCCCACTTTCATAATATTTAATTAGCTTATAGGGAAATGCAAAAAAAAAAAAAAAAAAAAAAAAAAAAAACAGTAATATTGGAAGATTGTTGGAAACCTAGCTAGCTTTGACTTCGGTTGGACTCTATAAAGGGCTTCTTCTCCACCAAATGTTTTCCTCTCTCTCTTGTTGTCAAAACAACTATTTAAACATCTATTCAAAAGAAAAGTAAGCAGCTGAAAGATGGTATCCTTTAAGTTTATTAGCTCTTTACTTGTGTTAACTATGCTATATCATGTTAGAATTTGCAGAGCAAATAACCACTACCAAGGTACGTAAATATTTTTATTCCATGCTTCTTCTATGAATATTTTTTAGCTTTATATCACTCAATTAGCTCCATTAATTATGTTTCTTAACTCTTGCAGCTTCCAACATACGTGGAAGTACAAAGATTGTCGAAGCAGAATCAGGAAGTGCCAATATTAACTCTGAAAAGGTATGAGCCATATCAACTCCATTATAATATTATTGTGGTACTTATACATTCAAACTGATAAAATTAAAAAGAAAATAAAAGAAAAGAAAAATCTTTATCATTAGCTAAACGACCAATACTTTATTTTTATAGGGAATCTACGATGGTGTTCCGAGAGCCGCGGAGGTCGGAAATTACAAGGGACATGGAGGAAGGAAAATGATGGTTAAAAGGGTTTTGGGAGTGGCTGAAGAGGAACATTTTGTTGGCAGTTGTGTCCACGCAGAGAACGGAGTTCTCAATGTGAAATGCATTATCAAGAATTCAAGACCTCGTCGCTTGAAGGCCAAAATGGCTGATTTTATAGCTTTCAATGCCGATTATCATGTTCCTAGACCTCATCCACCAAAACATAACTAAAGAAATAGTGTTGTTCTGGTTTTGGAGTCCCTTTTAGTTTTTCTTATTTTATTTTTCCCAGATCGCTTACGTTTTTGCTACCTCCGGTTTTGTAAGCGTCAGATACAAGTGAGAAATATCATACTTGTACGTATGAAATAGAGACTTTAATTTTGTGCAGATTCCAGAGAAATCTGATCTATGAAATTGAACTCTTTAAGGGAAACTGTAATATTCTGTTATTGAATACTTTGTAATAATAAGTGTTGAGGTATTTATAAACTACACCTGAACAAATACAATTCTAACCAACAAGTAAGACTAACAGACGGCTATAACGAAACCAAGTCTAATAACAGATCTAATACAGAAAACACAGAGTCAACTTGACTTTGCTATATTATAACAACAGAAATATATCCTAATCTCTAACAAATTTGTTCAAAAAGCATTTAAATTTCTATCGAAATATAAAAGGACAAAATACAATAATACCTCTCTGAATCAACACCTTTTCAACACTATCCTTGAATTACAAATGTGATTTATTAAAAGTTTAAGTTATACTTATTTCTTTAATTAGAAAAAGACAATTTATTAAAAGTCCAAATCATGATTTTTTCTTACTCTCTCATGTGATAGATTACTCCAATCGTCGACATGGAACGCCGAAGTAGAACCTACCAGGTGCCTAAGCTAAACTTGCCAGGTGCCGAACTGGAACCCGACAAGTTCACGAACGGAAACCGCCAAATAAAAATCGGAAATTATAACAATCACAACATAAAAAAAAAGAGAAAAAAAGAAACTTGCATACATAAACCATACTGTGATATACTCTGATTCGTAAATCTTTAAAAAAAATTTAAAAGATATTCAATGGTATAAAAAAGTAGCACGTCAACTCATACGATTTTTACATTCTCAGTACTCAAATTATTCACCAAAACAATTCTAAATCGAAAAATGACTCTAGATTTGCAAAATGAAAGCGACAACATCGAATTGATTATTAAAATACAAGGTAAAGGAAAACTAATCCAAATTATACACCTAATTCAAAATCGTTTAGACGATTAAAGCATGTCAGTAGTGTAACATCGATAACAAAATCTCATAAAACAACCAAAAATATTGAAGATCCAAAACATAAAGGAAACAAAAGGAAGAAATTTTTATTTCAAACAGTCGCAGCGTGGAAGATGGCAGATGGCAGATGGCAGATGGCAGACATTGCTTATTAGATACTCTAATTTTTAACACGAGTTTACAGGGGACACTAGAAAAAATTGAATCTTTAGAGACCAAATTTTTAGGGAAAAATCTATATTTCTTAAATAAATGTGTTTTAGAGACCAAAATTTTAATACCGTGGCTAAATATATAACAAATTTTTGTAGTTTGTAGGTGTAGAAAAATATTTTAAGACAAAAATAAAACAAAATTTTGGTCTCTATATAAAATTTAGAGAGCAAAATTTTATCTCTCTAAAAAGGATTCAATTGATCAGACAAAAAAAATCTCTCTAATATAACAGATTTTAGGGTCTGTTTACGAAGGCTTTCTAAAAGCTGTTTTTAACTTTTCGAGTCCAAAAGCTACTTCTTAAGTGTTTCGATGAACTGTTAGAAGTGCTTTTACTCTGCAGAGATACTTTTTGTTAAAGCCACAAAATGTAGCTTATTAAAAAAAAAACTTCTGAAATAGACTTCAAAACTTGTATTAGAGTATTAATAATATATTATAAGCTTAAAATATAACATTTTTATAACTTTAAAAAAATTGAAACTCGTTTGACCTATTAAATCTCTTTTAAGAATATGGTTCTAAACACTTATTGAAAAGCTACGGCTTTTGCATATTTTCTTTTACTGAGTAAAAACACAAACAAAAACTATGCTAAACGCCCTAAATAATATCATATTAAGTTCCTAAAAAATAAAACAAACTTATAAAACCATTTTTTTTCATTTATTCTCACTTTCTCTTCCCTATGCTAACTCTCTCTCTCACTTTAATTGCTCTCTATTCATTGTAGTCGCCAGAGATCTTGCCAGTAAACGATTGAGGAGAAGGACCGATCAAAGAGTCACTAGAAGATCAATCAATTGTCGTCGTTGGAGAATTTGCCTGACGACTTTTGGGAATTTATCAAATAATTGACAAAATCTCATCAATAAATTGACGAGCAAAATCTCTAGAAATTTCTCCAATCAATCGCTAAACTGCATAACTTTGGTGAGGTGATCAATTATTTGTTGGATCTAGAGATTGTGGGTATCTTGGGCTTGTCTATAGTCGATGAATCGTTGAAAAGCTCTTTATAATCAAGATGCTGATAAGAGAAAGAGGAAGAGCAGCTAGAGAGAAACCTTCTCAGATCAATAATTATTCATCCCAAAGCTTTTTTGAATCTGGATCTGGTTTTCCAAACTTAATTTACATTTTTTTTTAATCTGAAAGACTTTTGTTGCATAGCAGACAGATTTGTTCTTGTATTTGCTCCTCAACTTCTTGTTGTACCTTGTTTATTCTAATTATATAACGCTACATATAATTTTTTATTAGAATTAATAGTCACGTGAATTTACTTTGTTCCTAAAAAAATAATTTTGCATAAATTAGGAATTACTTAGGTATACTTATATAATCCCTCTCTACTTGAGGATCAGACCAATCGGTCTTTCAATCCTAATGCATGTCCTCGTGAAACTCAATAGGCTTTTGTTTGGTTGTTCTGCTCTATGTGTCGCACATTATTCGAGGTCTGTTTGGCACAGTTTTTGTTTGTGTTTTTAGTCAATAGAAGAAAAGAAAGAAAATGTGTAGTTTTTTAGTAAGTGTTTAAAACCATATTTTTTAAAAGAGTTTTAATGGGTTAAAATGGTTTCAATTATTTTTAAAAGTTACCAAAATATTATATTTTTCTAGAGAGCAAAAGCTCTTTTAACAATTCAACCAAATACTTCCCCAAGCAACTTTTGAACTCAGGAAGCCAAAAGTAGCTTTTAAAAAGCGGTCCAAACAGGCCCTTAGTCCCCTATTCTCTCACATAATCACCCAATTGCTCTCTGATTAAACGATTTTTTTTCTTTTGGCTTCTTCTATGTTAATAGCAATATGAGTAATAATAACATGGAATTTGTAACGAAAGATGAATATAAAAGTAGCGAGTATGTTATTAATTGAATACTCACCAATTGTTTAGGTAAGGACCACAAGTCACAAGGTCATTCCCAGTCAGCCTTCTCTAGGACATCAGGTGATAGAATTTCCCTAAAGCAGTGTTAATAGGATTTAGGGGATTTCTAACAACTGAGGAAAATTGGTGCAGAGTTTTGAACTCTAATTAGTCCATAGATCGTTTATTTTCCTACAGATTATCTATATATGGTTGTTTTAATTAGATAACTTCTCTATTAGGTTATTTAGCTTAAAATTGAGGCTCTATCTAAAGAATCTCAGGTAGAAAATAAAAGATTTGCAGGAACCATTTATCGCATGTTTGGTAGGCCGATCTTTAGGTTTGATCAGTCGACGGAGTAAGTTTGACAGGCCGATCTGCCAGTTTGGCTTACCAACTAAACGATAATCTACTCACTCGGTTTTACGCGATTTTATCAGATATTGATCCATATTCAAATTTTTGAGGCCTTATCTTGTTGGAAATTAGTACGCAGCTGAAATTAAAAATTTTTATACCAGAGTATTTTTCAAAACATAAGTTTGACAAGCTATATGCATAAATTAACAAGATCTTACTAACCATATTTGCCAAAGAGCACCTACAATCAATGTAGAGAAGAATGTTCCAAAAGATCTTCAACCAACTGGTCTTCTTTGCTATTCTCTATCCACTATCAGAGTGCATATGGGCGCACGTCATATAGCTCTTAGCGGGAGACTCTCCTTCTAACTAATCAAGGAAACCTAGAACTAAGGTTCATGATTTGTGACATTAGGGCATTGTCATCAATCAAATTTTGTTGACTAAGTGGTTTGACATGAAGGACTTAGGAGAAACTAATTATGTTATGGGTATCTAAATCTTTCAAGATTGGAAGAACGAAATGATAGCTTTATCCTAAACTACCTATATAGATTAAATTCTCAAGAAGTATATAATGCAAAATTCTAAGAAAAATGGGCAACCATCTAGGTTGGAATTATTCTTTCTAAAAAAGGCCCTTCAAAGTCTGATGAAGAAAGTGAATACATGAAGAATGTGCCTTATGCTTCGGCAGTAGGTAGTTTCATGCATGTTATGTTTTGCACTCGACCGGACATTTGTTATGTAGTTAGGATAGTGAGTTGATTTTGGTTGGATTCAGGACTAAACCATTGGGTTCGATCAAGCATATTTTCAAGTAGCTAAGAACAACTAGAGGCTATATGCTACTATATTCTGGTGAGGATCAAACACTCTTTAGATACGTTGACTTAGATTTCTAATCCTTTCTGGATTCAAGAAGATCAACTTTAAGTTCTGTGTTTACTCTAAGAGGAGGCACCATTGTTTGGAGAAGTGTCAAGCAAGATTGCATTTCAGATTCAATGATGGAGACCGAGTACGTGGCAGCTAGTGAAGCTTCAAAAAAAGCTGTGTGGCTCTGCAAGTTTCTTAAGGATCTTAAGGTAGTTCCTAGTATGAATAAGCTGATGTCACTGTGTTGTACTTACTGTAACAATAGCTAATGCTAAAGAACTAATATTTCACAAGAAAAGTAAACATATACATCAAAAGTACCACATGATAAAGGACTTCATTGAGGGTGAACATGTTGTAGTATGCAAGATCTTGCCTGAGGACAATATTGATTTGATCCTTTCATGAAAAAACTACTGAAGAGGGTTTTCGAGAAGCACGTAGAGGCTATGGGGATGCAAAACATGCCATATTTACTCACTTAGGGCAAGTGGGAGATTGCTAGACTAGGTGATCTAAGGATTAAATGATATAGTAAGTTTTTAAGACATTTAATCAATAAAGAGTTTATTTATTATTCATATATCAAATATTGTCCTCTTTATGTTGATTTTTGTTGAATATATGATAAGCAAATGAAAGTCTAAGACTGTCAGTCTAAACCTTTAAGATCGTGCATATGATAGACAAATTATGCGAAAGACATGAATCTTAAAGGTGATAGTCTAAATGATAAGATCCGTAATCGAGGAAACAAAATTAGGTGCTTTATTCAGGTTAAGATTGTTACATTGTCTACATCCCCAATGAGAGATGACTTGTCTTGGTCATCGAGTAGGACTCTACGAGTAGAAACATTGATATATTGTTATACGTGATGATATATTAGATCGAAACAAAAGTTGAATTGATTTGATTAATAATTCTATTTGTTTAAATCAATTTATTTTAGATAATCATATGTGTTATATCTTAATCTTAAAATGAATTAATGGGCCCGTATTATTGACTTGTGTCTTTTAATATACTAAAGGGTGACATCCTGATTTGATGATGGTATGCATATCGGTATGTTAGAGGTATGACTCTTGATTGATGTAGACTCGTTATTCATAGATATGGAATCCATAGCTCTTTTGTAGAGTTAATAATATTCTCTTATAGGCATTATTCTATAATTGAAAAGCTGAAGCGCTTAGCCATTTGGATATATAGGTGTAATCGAATGGTATACTATATATTGATTGTAAGTATTCTAATGGTGAGATATTGGAACATGTGATAAAAATAATTAGGAAGATAAAATAAAATTTATCCTTAAGACAATTATGAATATCCTATAGGGATGTTACACATTATGATATGTCATGGACAATCAGCTTATTGGAGCTTTGTAATTTTATATAGTTTGAGAGTGCAGCTCTAAGCTTTTAGTGGAGTAACGTTAGAGTTGATAATTATAAAATATATGTATTTGGATATGTTATTTTATAATTATAGGAGTTTAATCTATGTATGTCCATCAAGTCCCATTTGCTAGTTCATAATAATTTCTATAACGATACGGCATGTTTTTCCTACATATTGATGACTTATGTTAATTATTAGATTGGCTGAAATTCGAGTTGATTGAATTTAATAATTCATGTTGGTTTATTGTTGAATTAATTCACGATAAACATGTTGAATTATTTGGACATATTTTATTTAATGTGAGATTATTTGTATTTGACCTTTTGAATTAGATAACTTCTCTATTAGGTTGTTTGAATCAAAACTGAGGCTCCATTTAAAATTCTCGCTTGAAATAAGATATTTTGAGATTTTCATATTAGTGCTCGATCAGTAAGCCGGTGGAGCTAGTTCGACAAGCCAATTGCACTGATTAGCAGGCCAATCCTGCATTAATCTTGTTATGGATTTTTTATGCTTTTTTTTTTTTTTTTTATCAAAAGTTGATCCAAACATTAATTTTCAAGGCTAATCTGATAGGGATTGACCCCAAATTCAACCTCTATATAAAAGGACTATTTTTCATTGTTCCTCAAATCATTTGAGAAGTAGATAGTGAGTATTCTAGCGGGAGAAACTCTAAAACTCCTAAAGAGCTATTATTCAACATCTAAAATTTTAGCTCTAAGTTTTCTGAAGTGGTTGGAAGGAGAGCCACCAAAGGAAAAACTGTGCGACATGTGATCACCTGTATTCCGATCGTGGAAAGAGAATAGCAAGGAAGACCAGTTGGTAGAGGCTCTTCTAGAACGGTCTTCTTAGTTGGGGTTTCTATAGTCTTTGATATACAAAAGAGGTACGTAAGATCTTTTATTAATTTATGTATTTAGCCATGTTAAACTTGTTATTTGGAAAAGACTTTGATATAATTTTTTTTTAAAATTCTGCTGCATATCGTTTTCGAACATTTTCGATGAGCTTGCCGTGGGTGGAAGCATAGGACCAAGCTTGCCAGGTTTGGGTCCAATGTGATATTTATTATGGAGAAGGGAGGAGGAGGAAGAAAAGATCTGTTTTCTTTTTTATTTTTATTTCTAAAGTAAAAGTTATAATATGTGGTAGATTTTATTTTATTTTAGTGTTCCTTCTTTTTTCATCATAGATTCAAATATAAGATTTTTACATTATTATTAGATCATTCTCTACTGATGAAGAATAAAACCATCCTCCATCGTAGCATTTCTCTTAAAAATGACATTTACTATAATTTCTCTCTTTTTTATGCAAAGTAAATTTTATGTTGTTGGTTGTACAACCTAGCAATAGGCTTTGAGGTTAGGAGTGGGGCCTTGGACCATTAACTATATATTTTAGGAGAACTTTCATAGAAAAAATTACATGATATGTCATCTTTTAAATCAATCTAATTATTTATGCCACAAAAAGTAAAACATAGAAATTATTCCACAAATTTTGATCTCTTTTAAAAAAATCCTCATTTATTTTCCTCTCTTCTTGATTCCTTTCTCTCTCTCATCTAAACACAAGATATCTTTAACTTGTATCCTTTCTTTCTCTCTTTCCTCTCTATCTCCACTCATCTTCGAAGCTCACGTCGAATGAGATCATGAGTCGCTCATTGTTTGATCATCGTCGATCTTCCATCGTCATCTCTAGCCCACCTCGAACAGAGCTACATCGCATGAGAAGTCGCAAGCATGGATCTCATGGGCACCTTCGATGAGATTAATTGTGTCATTCTTACAATGCTATTGCTAATCAGATCATGAGTATCTCCGATGGTGAGATTGACAACTAGATCTGTGATAACAGACGCGAGATTATTCGTGACGGATTGGGATCTTTGCCTTTATTATTGCGAGCACTTGTAGCAATAAGATCGATGACAAGATTCAGAATAAGTAACATGATATCATTTGCGACTGCGTGGATATTTGCCTTCATCTTCCCGAAGTCAAGCCACCATAAATCTTGTTGAGGTTCTGTTGTTCTTGCAATGTAAAGCCGTCGATGATGAAAAGATTACCCGCAAACCAAATTTAACAAACTATTGTTCGAACACTGTCGCCAGCGATGCAGAAGAGAGAGAGACAAAAAAGAGAGGAGATAAAGAAAAAGAGGAGGAAAAAAATCCCAATAGGACATTAAAAATATCTTGGTAGGATATAGAAAATATCCTAGTAGAACATAATCCAATAGGACATGAAAAATATTTTAATATGACACAAAATATCCCTATTGGATACAAAAAATATCCCGGTAAGATACAAAACATATCCCATTAGATTTGTGACATAATAATTTTTCACATTTTGTGATATAAATAAAGTTGCCTCAAAAAGTGGTATTTATGAATTTAGTTTATTTTTGTAAATTCCATCTTTTGAAACTTTTTTTTTATAAACGTTATACATGTTTATGTATGACAAATTATAAAGTATTATGAATGGTGGTGTGGCACAAATTTTTTAAATAAGGCATATGAAACACGTTTTTTAAGAATATGACATAACATGACATTATCCTATACTTCATTATAAAAGCCCAAAGGCATCAATAAAACAAAAAGACAATAATTTAATTTTAGAATAGAAAGAATTGAGTAAATATATAGACATATAGAGGGGTAAATATTTTATGCAAATATTTTGAAATATAAAGCTATTTACTTTTTCAGGATTTTTTGGTTGAATTATTTTTTTTATAGATTGTTAAATTTAAAAAAAATGAAAAGAAATATAAAATAATAACGAAAAAGAGAATTAGAGAGAAAATATTTATAGCAAATGTTTAGGGTTTTGTGTTTCTGGCCTTGGAACTAAATAGAAGCAGGGACAAATGAAAAGTGATAAAATTATCACAGTTTAAAAAGAATACGTAAAGAAAAATAATTCAATTATAAAATTGAACTAATATTGCTTATATAGTGCTTCATAACAACTATTTTATCAAAATGATGAAACACTATGTAAATACTAACTCATCCAATTAAAATGAGAATGTTTATATTATAAATTAAAAAAATAATTATAGTTATTTTTATACATCAAGCTTATGTTTGGTACACTGTATTGCATAATAATATAATAATAAAATGTTTGGTATGATCATTGTATTTTATAAGTTAATATAGATAGTAAATTTATACGATCTATATCATATTATAGAATATGGCCAAATTGTCGATGTATTATATTGTATTATTTTATATAAAATCTATGGTTCTATCGGAGTTGGATCCAACATAAAGTTAGGTTAGGCCAATACAGAATTGGGTTGGAAGCTATAATTCTCTAAAATTTGAAGGCAAATTTTTATTTTCTAAAATTACATTTTAGTCTTTAACTTTTTTAAATTATGTTTTGACCCATATCTTTTAAAAAATTGCATTTTCACCCAATATTTCTTAAAATTTATATTTGACGTCTTACTTTTGATAAAATTATTTTTTTTCCTCAAAATTTAATAAAAAATTACATTGTGACCCCTTATATAATGTGTCATGCACCAAACACCATCTTGTAGTGCAATAATAATACAATACAAAATAATCCAATACACTTTATATAATATAATACAATATGATCTACCTAATATAGTTCAATGATATAACATTTGCAAGTTTTTTTAAGATCATTTTATTTACAAATTTAATTCCTTGTTATAAAAACCACCATATAATAAAGCACGTGAATAGCATGTGTTGTTACTGTAACAGTATTGATGTGTCAAAACGTACTTGTTTTTTTTACTCAAATCCATTTAGTTTGGAAGTTTGATGGTTTTTTTTTTTTTTTGGTTGTTTTTTTAACACTTTCCTTGCCTTTTCTTTCAGTCCTCTGTCCCTCCCTCCCTCTCCTGCCCCCACCCCCACGCCCACACCTGCTCCTGCTCCCGGCTTGCCCTGATTTTTACTCCTCCCTTTTTATTTTTCTATCCATATTACTTTTTTTTTACTGTTCCTTAACATCTTTATATATATATATATATATATATATATATACACACGCGCACGCACGTACACTTTCTTAAATTATGTCTTCTCTAACTTGCCTACAATATTCCCACTTAAACATTTCTTTGATGATCCTTTATTTTAACTGTGCCTTATTGAAATATTTTTTTAACCCCTGCTAAAATATCTTTTTCAAAAGTGTCCTTTTAATTAATTATTTTTTTTTGTGTACTTGCCTAAAATATTACTTATACATAAAAAAGTATCCTTATAAATAATTCATCTATAATTTTATATGTCTCTACTCAAATGCTCTAATTTATCCTCATTAAAATAATTTGTCTCAAGTGTAATGTTACATTATAAATGTCATCATAGATACGTTTTTCTTAATTGCCCACTAGAGTAAGTTTTTAAAAATGTGTATCTACTTATTTTTTTTCCCCTCGAAGGCTTCTCATCTACACGTACCTCTTAACTAATCTTCTATTTGATTTGCTCACTAAATTGATTTTCCTAAAATATGCTCTACTTCCCTAAATGTAAATAATACTCAACTAAAACAAACGTTTTAATTGAAACCTCCATTTTGACCCCATTTGTTTTTGTTTCTTGATTTTTATTTTGTTAAATCTGTGTAAGTTTCTTTTCTATTTCATTCTATTGGTTTAACTTTTCTTAAATGTACCTCTATTTTTTAATTTTTTTCTTGCACTCTTCTTAGGTTATACTTTGTTTTAAATATGGCCTCAATGAACAATTTTTCCTTTCCTAATTGCAATACTAACATATTTTTTCTCACACGCATGCCTGTCTAAAAATCTATTTTCTCTTGGCGTGTCTAACACTATTTTCCAAATGTATCTCATGAATAATTTACTGTAAAATTTTGTCTCGCTAATTTTTTTTTTTCTTTAGATCTACTCTACTTAATTAAATACTTTTTTTTTTGCAGGTACCCTAAACTCTTGAGTGCAGAATAACTTAAGAAAATAAATAAACAAAAAAAATTCACTTATTTTTTAAAGCAAAAATACGTGTATGTCTACATACACACACATATGCATGCATAGATGTTGGCTTCATTTAAGAAGCACCTTAGAAAAATAAAATTTAGTTTGCTACAGTGTAAAATTTTCATATGCTACAGTGAACAGCAAAAGTTTACTTTATTGTAAAGCTCTTACATATTACAATTTTTAAGTTCCATTGATTTCTTAAATATGCTCGTTAATATTGATATGGTGCTTTATAGAGGACAAACTTTCCTCATAACAAGTAGAATAAAAAACATAATTTGATATTTATTCGCTCTATGTGATACCAAAAATTTTGATTGTCGTCCTCTACTTTTAGTAAATGACATAGAACAATCTTTGTTTAATTTTCTAAGTTTTTTGTAAAAGATACAGCTCCCTCTAAAAAACATAGGCTCATTTGTTTCATGAGTATTAATTATAGTTCAAATCAATTTGTTACAGTATTTTCTCTTACAAAAATTTAAATTTCTGTTCAAATTTTCTGTTTAAACTTGTTAACTAAATAGCCTAATAGCAAAAGGGCCTAGTTTTTGACAAACAAATATAGCACGCATCTAAGTTTTTCCACAAGCTAAATTCACAACGCTACAACGAAAGTCCACATCGCATTCTTAGACGTACAATAATAAAAGCTAAAAGGCCAAACAATAAGCAAGATGTTTCAGAACACTTTTTTACCTTTGAATAGGCACAGTGTTCAAAGTTGCTTGCTACAAATTCAAACCGAACTTCATCCCAAAAAAAAAAAAAAAGAGAAAAAAGAAAAAGAAAAAAAAAGAAAAAGGAAAAAAGAAAACCAAAACATATTAAATACATTCTTTCCCACTCTCTTTTTTGTTTTTTTGTTTTTCTTTTGATTTGCAATAAGTTTGTTGTTTACTTGCTAGTAGTAGTTTCAAGTGCAATCAAATGAGTAATCAAGGACTCCACATTCTTAACCGAACTACCACCATCTCCATTGGCCCGAAGTGCCGCTTCACGCAACCACGCAGCTTGTTGCCTCCTGGGTTGGCCATCCTTAACTGATTCTACCAAAATTCGAGACAAATCAACCGAATCAGGAACGACATGTTCCCCTTCACATACTCTCGTTGCTACCTTCAATTGGTCCACCAATAATGTCGCGTCTATGAACTGGTCAGCCCGCAAGGGCCAAGTTAGCATTGGCACGCCCATCATGACCGATTCCAGCACCGAGTTCCACCCACAATGAGTCAAGAATGCACCCACGGCTCGATGACTTAGTATCAATACTTGCGGGGCCCACCCTTTTATGACTAGGCCCGTCCCAGCCACACGATCTTCGAACCCTGTTGGGACCCTCCCATACCCACCTTCCGCTTGTCCTTCCGTCGGCTCCTTGACTGACCATATAAAATGGACCCCACTTCTCTCTAGCCCCAAAGCCAGCGCTTGCATTTGGTCGTTGCGCAAAACGGCTATACTGCCAAAGGAAACGTACACAACCTCCTTATCGTCACACTTGTCCAGCCATGATATTATGCTGTCAGCAGAAACTGAACTGGACCCGCCTCTTTCTGTGGGCCCACATCCCTTGTTTTCTCTCCCGTCATCAACAATGGGCTGAACAGGCCCAACGGCCCAAACACGACTATGGCCCAATTCCTTCCTCAGATGCTCCAAGTAAATCCCTTCCATGTCACCAAACGAGTTGACCGCGAGTCCCCAGCTCGCGCTGTTGTCGAGAATCCCATCTTTGAAAAATTCCCCATCTGGGTGTCCCTCCACGTAGCTCCGGTACAGGGACGAAAGCTGGCACCAAGGGTATTTCGGACAATTCGGAACGTCATCGAACGAAATGACCTCGTTTTCGTCATCGGGGTCGCGTCTGGTGGGCAAGTTTCGCCACATCGAGTGCGAGACGGAGAGAGTCAGAGCGCCGGATGGAGAGAAAACGATCCGCCGAATGCCCAAATCAACGGCGAGGCGGTGGGTCCACCCCAAGAACATATCGGACAGGATGGCGACAGGTGGCGACGGGTGGGACCGGAACCATTGGATGAGGGGGTCGTGGAGCCCACCGAGGGCTCGGATCATGGCAAGGAAGGAATTCGGCGCTAAGTCCTTGAAGTTCTCGGTGCCGGAGGGAATGGAAGAGGTTGAAGGGAAAGGCAAGACTAGGGTTTGGATGGAAGGGTGTACGGACAAGAGTTGGTTGAGGAGAGGGAGGTTCTTGGGGGTGACGAGGATGGTGATGGTGATTTGGCCGGATGGGTAGGATCTGATGATATTGTGGGTGAAGTCCAGGAGGGGTATCATGTGGCCCTGCGCAGGGAATGGGAAGACCAGAATGTGGGTGCTTTCTTTTTTCATACTTGCTTGCCAGTAATGCTTTTTTCCTTTGTCCTTGGGAGTTGTAATTGTTGAAGTTGTTCTTTGATAGCTTGAGTCTATTATGCTCTATATATATATACACACACCGGTACGCGAGGGGTGAATTGAATTTAAGAGTTAAAATTGAAAATATTATATTACGTGAGGGTTTCTAATAAAGCGTGTCAGTATTTGATATTATCTGAATTAAAACTGACATGTGAAAATCGAGTTTATTAAATATAATAATAAATATAAAAGATGCTTAATAAACAAATTTAAACTTAAAAAATAAACAAAAATTACAACACATATAAGCTTTCCATTACAGTTTTTTATTTATTATAGATATAAGAGTTACTGGGTAAACAACTGGAGCGATGAGTTCGAACCGTACACTCAACCGAAGATGACAGAAGACAAAACGCACTTTGTTGTCTAGTTTTGAAAAAAAGAAAAAAAAAAAGAAAAAAAAGTTGCATGGTGGAGCGGTGGCCCGCCGCCGTAAAGAAGAGCGTGAGCGTCAGAAGACCGAGGAACAGAAGTTACTTTTACGTCAGCAGTGACGATTTTTGTCTTTTCTTTTTTTTTTTGGGCCTCCCCCCGTGCAGTAAAAGACGACTTGGAAAGGCGGAATAAACGAGGGAAAAAAAGGTTGAAAGTGCATTTTTCCGTACGAATGGAGTGTGGAAGCTGCATGCTTCAACGGGAAGAGAGAATATCCTAGAGACGGTACAAGCAGTGCGGAGAATGTTTATGATTTGATTAGTACTTCTGCGTAAATCTATCGATGTGACTTTTACGTGGAAAATTTTATAGAAATGATTAACTACAAAATAAAAATAAAAAAAAAATCAAGTACAGCTTACTTGGTTATACTGGGATAAAAATTAAGTTCAAACCCACTTAAAAATAGGTTGTTCTCTCCCATTATATAAAAAAAAAAAAAAGTAAAAGTGTCTATACGCAAAAGTAGGGGAAGGTATATTCTGGGTGGGGAAGGATATTCTTGGTTTAATATTACGTACTACTTTTATTAATGCACCCTAGTCTTTTTATTTTTTTAAATTGAATAGTAAGCTTTTAAATTTAACACTTAAGACCTTCGATCAACAATATTTGGTAATGCAGTATATTTTCTGCAAAAATTATGTGGCATTTCATCTATTGAGCAATTTCCATTAGTTATTGAACTACAATTGTAACATAAGTTCAGGACCTTATATTTATATGCTCAAGAAATAAGTAATTAAATACTGATAAATTTAAAATGCACTGATGTAAGAAACTTTTCTTTCCTTATTATTTACCAAGCAAAATGGTAGCATGCATATATATTATGGGTAATAAGAAAAATTAAGTGATATGCCATAAATTAGTTTTTATGTATTTTTGAATTTATATCTTTTTTGTTTGAATTTATAATTTTGTATCTATTTTTTTAACATTAGAGTAAGCTATTTTGTAAGGCACAAATTTGAAGCTTGAATATTGGTACACAAATCAAAAGAGAGTTTTCTTTTCTTTTTCTTTTTTTTTATCCCTTCCTTTCTTTGGGAGTAGGAGTGGGCATGAGGTTTTAATTTGGTGAGTAGTTATGTTGAGGTTGTTATTGATATCATACGAGTATATAAGGGTTACTATAATGGAGAACATAATAAAGTTTAAAAAATAAAGTCTTTCTAATTATTTTTAAATATTTTATTAAAATTTATACATTTAATTAATTATTAATGACATGCCACATTAGTAATTTTAATAAGTTTATAGATGGAATTTGGAGGGAAAATGATACATTTTTTTATAAATTAGGGGACACTTTGACCGTTTTTACAAATTCAACGGGAAAAATAAAATAGGATACACAGAATGAGGAATTTGTGAAAATAGCCTTTACTTTTACGTCAGAGTGCTTTTTGCTATCTCCTCTCACTATGGATAGAAAGTGTGTATCATATTACCATTCTTACATGGTACACCCTTCAAATATATACCCGAAATTTAAATTTTTTTATCCATGTCAACTCCATTAAAATTCTCTCTCTTCTAATTATAATAACCATACTTGTTTAGTAGTAGTTTTCATAAATACTTTCGCTAAATTTTTCGGATTAATTAGTTTTAAAGAATATTATTCTTTATTATCAAAATATTATTTATTAAAATTAGTTTAATGATAATCAGTTTCGTACTTTAAGAGTATTTCATTTTCATTCAAGAGAGGGAGAGAAGAATTTCAATTTCACAAATCATGCTTATTAAAAGTTGTCTGTGTATGATAATAATATAAAGTACCTATAGCGAATATATGGTTTTGAAAAGGTTATAAAGAATTAACTTATCCTCAATTCTTCTCCCCTTTTGCTACTCCACACGCCAACCATAGTGAGATTCTCACTGTTAGATAAATGTTAGATATGTGCTAGATTTGAAAAAAAAAAGAAAAAAACCTTGCATAGGTACTCTCGACTAATCACAAGGTTATAGGTTTTTCGCTGAAGGTGGAGTTATAAAAGGTAATAAAAGTCTCATATGGTGATTCAGGGAGAATTATCAAATGGTCTTTATTTTCATTAAGGGAGTATGCTTATTGATGATGTTGTTACAGGATTTTACAAGAGTCTGAGTTTTTGCGAAGACAGTGAGACACCATATTGTATTGTTGAGGAGACACCTTAAGAATTTGAAGTCACAAAATACATAGAAAGGACCTTTTTAGGAAAAGTTTGTATTTGCTTTCCAAGTGTGGTTTACCAGCCCACTCTTCGATTAGTTCTCCATAAACTGCTTTTAGATGGAAGATTCCAATTGAGATATAGTTTGGTGTTTTTGTTTATTTTTTATTTCAGAGAATATTTGGTTGTTCTAGGGATATTTATGTGAATGTTGGTTGACTTGATATAGGACAAAAAAGTTCAAGGTTTGAGTTTATGGTGAAAGGTTTTTATCACTACTACAAAATGTGGATTCCACGACGGTAATTTCATGACGGTTAAAAAACCATCGTGGAAACCTCTGTCGTGGAATAAGACCGACTTTTCACAACGGTTTTTTACCGTCATGTAATAGAATAATTAGCGCGCGAGATCGGTGACAGTGCTAATTTTTCACGACGGTTTTGGTGAAAAACCGTCGTGAAAATTTGGTATTTTTCAAAAAAAAAATTCTCCCGTAATTTCAATTTCCCACGGGATGGCCAGTCTCGTATGTTATCCATTACATCAAGGTCCGAATTACATACAATAATTATTGTATATTAAAAATTAATTTGTATTTACAAGATCATTTTACATTTGAGCTATTTTGAGCACTTTTTTAATCTACTATGACGTGTACCTATCTAAAAAGCACAAACCTATTTACAAATTGTACACACTCTAATCTAACTTCATGTATATCTGTATGTATATAAAATTCTTTTTTTCCTAAGGCTTGTATACCACTTGTAATTATATCCGGCATGAAACGTAGAATAAAAAAACTACATTCTATGTTTTTGGGCATTTACGTTTAGAATATAATGTTCCGTTTGGTCGGTTTGTGACACCGGTTCCTGCTTGAAGCTTCCAATCGTTAAGCGCCCTAATAATGTATCATGTTTAAATAATAAATAAATTAATAGACGATACAATTACATAAGACTAAAAACAATTAATTTTGTAAGACAATATTAATACTTACAATCTTGTGACTGATAAGAAATCCTCACGTGGTGGGTGTCCGAGGGGGTCAAACCAATATATTTGGTCCTCCCATGGCGATATAAGTCCTAACATCCAATATTGTCCAACGTTGTATGGCAGGAAGAATAATTTTTCCCTCGGTGCTTCAGCTAAAAGGTGGAGGAGTGATGTGACACGCTCTCTATGATCACTCTGCAGGTCTCTTGCAGCACTTGAAATAATGGCCGGAGATATGAAGCCAAAATTTTGCGCCATGCCTTGAAGTTCATAATATTCCGTCAAAAAACTACAATAAAAAATATTACAGTGAATTCTTTTAAAACACCTTACAACTCTACGTATATATTTAAAATACTTAAATAAGGCTGGAGTTATCACTTGAGGTATACGAGGATACAGTTTGCCCCAATTTCTTTGAAGCTAATGAAGTCGTAAACGTCTTCATACCCCAAATAGATAGGGAAATCATTGCTAGTGACATTTACCGGTATCGAGCACTAAATGGTCGACCCATCGTGCATGAAAGAATGTGCATATATAGCTAACTGCATAAATTCTTGAGGTACTAAAGCGAAGTTAAATGTACGCAGATGCTCATTAGCAACGGTTTGTCCTTGGCATTGTTGAACCTCAGGTTATGATTCTCTTGCTTTTAGAAAGCTTTTCTTTTTTTGCCGTTTCTTTCCGCTTAGATCTTTAGGAACATGGCTAGGTGCTCGACTCGTCTTTGTCAATGTGATGACTTCAACTAATCTCTTCGGCCATGCGACAAAGCTTCCTGCTGCTTCACCCACAGTTGTTGCCTCAAGTGTTGGAACAGGCAATTCAGCTATTCTAACTCTGATGTAGTGATGCTAACACGCACGTTCTCTTCCTCTAGTAGTCGTCCATGAACTGTATCAGTTGGAAGGCTCTCCATCCACACCTTTCCAAGTGCAACAAGTGTACACCCATCATTTACTCTATCCTCAACAAAGAGCCTTCATTATTCGGGTCCTTGACGAGGAGGTGACAATTGGACTTCTAGGGCTTCTGGACCTTCTGGAGCTCCTGGAGCTTCTGCTACAGTATTGGGAGGGTTACAACTAGCTTTGAAGCTGTTGCGTTGTGAGATGCTATCATCCCTCGACTTAGCACGTCCTTGGGAAATGAGCTCAGTCACAAGACTTCAGAGTTCTGCAATCTTCATTTGCATCTTCGACATTTGAGAATTCAATTTTGACGATCCTGGTTGGAGGTCGAAGTATTGAGACTGCTTCACAAACTTTGATTGACCGTGAACACGTCCTGAATGTTCTGGTTTCCCTAGTGCCCTCGTCAAAATGTCATCATTACCGACTGATTGAAAGCTCCCTTGACTTTGTTGCGTTGTGTATTCATCCTATACAAGAACAATACAACCATGTTATTCAAGCAACCCTTCATCCGCATGTAGTAAAATACAAATTAATGTTTCGTGTTCAGTAGACTTACAATCAAGTTGGAAATCTCTCATACTTTTGGATTTTTAAACTGGCCATCGGGACCTTGAAGTGATTTTACCCACAACTCCTCCCGTGTAGGTTGCACGCCTGTCTTTTCAAACTGTGTTACCCTATGTTAATAAAATAGTAAAGTAGCAATAATTGATATATGTAGTTTGAGTTAATTAGTAACGTACCATGGATTGCTCGAGCTCTCTATATCCCACTCGGCCAACCATAGAGCAATATTCATTTTCTGCTCTTATTTTCCTTGCATTTGATGATAGCAGTTGGAAATCACTGGATCGTCGATACCTCAAAAAAGCTTTCCAATCTTTATCGTTTATGGAGGGGTAGTAGTGTGCCACCGTAGGAGGCCGTTTATATATATTTACATCCTCCTCCGGAATGAAAATGTATGGCTGTACGAAGGTAACGTAGAGGTCGGATCTGAACCCCTTTGCTAATTCGCCGCAAACCTTTAAAGCCCTTTTCCTATACTAATCCACAACTGTGAAATCTTCGTATATCTCTCTCCAAATCACATCTTTTACTTTATCTAAATCCTTAGACCTCTAATCTTTTGTCCATTTTGGAACGTGCTCTCGACTAAGGACTCCGATCCAACTGCTTAATTCATGACTGGGTGCGCCTTCCGGTTGGCCTTTCGAATCAAAAGTCACTTCAATTCTTAAACCTTTCTTCATCATCCGATGAATTTTTTTCATTAATGTTGCCCTTCAGTCAAAGTCTACTTTGGATCAAATTTGGTTCGCCTTTGTGGCTTACTGCGTTGGTTTCCCTTATTATATTGCGTTGCAGATGAAGTGCAGCCTTCGTACTCCTTCTTGTACTGGTCACTATCGAATTCGCGAGATATTGTACCTATGCAACGTATTCAAAAAATAACATATACATACTAATATTAATCACAGACTACACATATTCACATTGTTATAATATCATGAATTGTACAATTTCACATAATTTCCCTCTAATAGACATATTGACATATTCACCACGAATTGCACAATTACTTTCCATCTTCACATATTTAGAAGCTTATATATTGACATAATTTCATGTTATCAAATCTTAACAGATTCACAATTGCACAATTTCAACGACACTTTTCACATATTCATACAATTTCACATAATTACACATAATCAGAAGTTTACACATATTCACATAATTTCACATGTGAGATATATTGACATATTAACCACAAATTGCACAATTACTTGTCAACTTCACATATGCACAATTTCATATATCGATATAATTTTACATAATAAAATATTGAAATATATAGTTGCACAATTTCATAACGAAATATATTGACATAATGCCACATATTTTCACAT